>JAVSBS010003475.1:27166-56115 GCA_033124195.1 Coracias cyanogaster | reverse complement strand
TTATCAACACCCTTCTAGCTCCCAGCACAAAACACTGCAGCTGTGGGGAAAACCAGCTCAGCCAGACCCATTACAGACATACA
Organism: Coracias cyanogaster; assembly: GCA_033124195.1. Taxonomy (NCBI): domain Eukaryota; kingdom Metazoa; phylum Chordata; class Aves; order Coraciiformes; family Coraciidae; genus Coracias; species Coracias cyanogaster. The sequence continues at coordinate 56,032 of JAVSBS010003475.1, read as the reverse complement.
TAGGTCGTACTAAAAACTCATGGTGGCTGAAGTGCTTTACAGCCATTCAAATCCACCTTTGTCCACGGGTGTCCCTTCGAGCGGGGACTCCTGATCTGCTCTCCATAGTCCTGCTGACACTGATCAGTGTGTTTTGGAGAAGACAGATGATAGACCTGAGAGTTTGTTTGGGAGTGGGAAGAGTGCTGGAGAAGTAATCTGGAGGATAGGGCATGGCTGGAAAACCAGAAAATAGCTGTAAGAAAAATGTTTGTGTTCTGGATGGAGTCAAAATTTGCCTTAAAGTCAAGCTTGAAATGTAGAAATACCACCAGTGGTGATGGTAGCAGAGGCTTGGGTGCAGGGAGTGCACAGGGTGCGCTTCAAAGAGCTGCCAGGCTCCTTCTAAACATCCAGGGTACTCTTTTGCTTTCATTTCTATGGGTAATGTTACAAAGTGCACAGACCTCCTGAAGTGTTCTTTGTGGGCGTAAGTAAGGTGAGTGGGTGGTTCCCAATTTAATTCCTACAAGTGTGTGAGCACGTATGAACATCAGCTTTCTTTGATTAAATTAAATTTCTAGTACTCAAGATTGTACAGTGAAGATAAGAAGCAGTACAAATATACTTTAAAAACCTGAAAAACAGAGATGGATGATTTATTCTTGTAGATTTTACTCTATTTCTAGTGTTCAGGGTCTGGAGTTGTGACTTTGGACCACGTCACTAATGCAGTGCGGTATATATAACAGAATTTTGGCTGAGATTTCTATATTACTCGATGCGTTATTGAAGGTGAAGTCAACCGTATTGCATCAGCTCTACACAGGGAGTCTTCAGAACCTGGGACGATGGAAGAAACTTTGATGATTCCCAATCTAAAATAGTAACTGAACAAGAAGCTATGAATGCGTGGGACAAAACAGTTCTTTTAACTGGAGCTCCTGGGAAGAAGCAGTAAATCCTGTGGCCGATCTGAAGGACTGGGTTGTAGGCGGTCGTGCTGTAGCCAGTGTTTCAAGAGCTGAGCCTCTGGAGACTGACGGGAACCAAAAGAGCAGCCAAGGGTCTGGAAGTCTAAGCCAGAAATTGATACATAAATCAAAGGTCAGGAGTGCTGCTTGGAGCCACAGCTGCTGGCTTATGTTTTGACCAAAGGCTGCCTTAAATAGAATTACTACTCCTAATCCAGTCATACAGGGTGACTGTACTTGGAGTTGCCGTTACCCACCTGGAAGGCTTGGCTTGTCCAGCTACTGCTCATAGAGATTGCTGGATCTGAACCTATTCATTCTGGCAATGGGGTAGTATTGTGACCATTGAGAAAATCAATTATTTTAGAGGGAAAGGTAGAAAAACATTGAGAGAAATTTCGTAATTCAGACAGTAAATAGGAACAGGATATGAGGAGTCTTGGACAACTTTGAGAAATTTGATTGAAGGCTAGAAAATTCTCCAAGATTGAGGTGTTGATCAATGTTTATCAGGGGGCTTTTTTTGTTTTTTAATTCAAGTAAACACCTTTGTCCACTTTTTCTGTTACACACACGAAGATTCACTGGAAACTGGGAGGGTTATCACTGGGCCAGGGACAGTGGATTGTGAACTCCAATTTTAAAACCATGTTCTCAGGAAATACCCCACTAATACGTCTGCAGTTTTATTCTGAAGCTGAAGCCGGGGGAGGTGTGTAGCAATGTGTCATGTACAATTAACGGTAATCAAAATGTGCGTCCAGCGGAGCAGGGGGAATGCCAAGCATGGAAGTCCAAACTGAGCCATATGTTCAACGTGATAACATTTGAGACTTTAGTGTACATTTGGTTTTTGCATTGGGTTGCTTCCTAGTTATTTATCTACTTTCCTTCCTTTGAAAACAGTGTGGAAGACAAACCAAAGCCAATTAAATGAGATGAGAGTCCATTCCAGGTGGTCAGGCTGTATAGTAAATACACCTCGTGGTATGAAGTCTACACAGAAGATGCTGGCTTCCCATTCTTTTTACTTGGAATAACAGTGAATCTACAGAGTTATATAAATTTAGATGAAAGATGTTGATGAAAGATTCTGGTCACGTTTTATAGTAGGGCCAGTTATCATAAACTCAGTACGATTTGTTGAAATGCTCTTTAAGAGCTACTTCATAAAGCAGAAGAGAGTGTGTGTGTCAAGTGGAATCAATATCGCCGTGAAAAAATTGTGGAGATACCTGTGTAAGTTTTCGGGCTTACGGTATAAAAACTCTCCAAATTGCAAAAGGTAACTGAGGTAGAAATTTTTGAATATGAGTAATATGTTTGCAAACAAATGTATAAATTGCAGCTTATCTTGTCCCAAGTTAGATTAAAAGCCCTATTCTACAAACTAGTGATAAGGATTTATGGGAATCCCTGTTTCCATACTAATATTTTTTAGGTATAAGAGAGGAAATATGCCTGATGATATTAATTTGCTGTTAACTAATATAGTACAACATCAATAACTGGCAGTTAATCTATCAAACTCATGCCACGACATCTTACTTGTTGCTTTAATATGTTATAAGCATGAAATGTGTTTTTCAGGTATGTTTTACATTTACACCAGGTAATGGAAAGTACAATATATTACGTGCTTGTGCCCCAGAGGAAACTTTTAAACAAAAAATAATTGAATGCAATAAATCTTCCCCTGCCTTCCTTCTGGTATGCCTTCTGCATCGTATCTCTGAGTTCGTACTTGTAGTAAGCCTTGTTGGTAGTGACAGGATAACGGTGCTGATGCAAGGGACCACGGCCCTTGCCCACCATATGTCTGCTTTGCGTTCCAAGATCGGTTTAATTTTCTCTCTCTTTTTATTCTTCGTTTCTTCAATAAGTGACTCCTTCTTTTTCTGAGATTTAGAGTCTTATTACCGATTGCCGTTACTATTGGTAGTAAGACTATGCTTTTCAAATAATTAAGAACATCCACAAGCTAATAAATCTGTCCGGAAATTTTCATTTGGATGTGTACATTGTACGAGTTTGTATTTAACTGTGCCTCCGCATTAATGATTTATCAGGTGTTTATTTTCCAAAGTTTTCATCATACATAGTGGTGAGATGATTTGATGCACAGAAGGTTTCATAACTTAAATGCTTAGATTATTATTTCTGTTTAGTGTACGGTTTATTTGCTCCCTTATCAGACACTAATCTTACAGACTTCCTTGTCCTGTGAATATGCAACTTGTTGTAGCTGATGCCTAGCAAGTATAACAATCTTGTAAGTCACCTTTCATAGCACCTGGGTTATACCACTTGGTTAGTTGCTTTAGAAGGTAGAGAGGTGCATAATATACCATGTAGTGAACACAAGCTTAAATACCATAAATAAATATTACACAGAATCACGGAATGTTAGGGGTTGGAAAATATTACCCTCTTTAAAAAAAAAATCAATATATAATTTGATTATTCAGTGGCCACTGTTGTGTTTTGTTTTTTTTTTAAAGCAGCTTGGCTGAGGTTAAAAGTGGTGCTATGTTGTACTAAAAGTTTCTAAGAATATATAAATGGCAGAGTTTTAGGAAGAGGCACTGGTATGGATTATAATAATCCAGGAAAAATAAACATAGTCCAGGCTTGCAGTCCTGATTCTTCCAGCTACTTTCCCCACCCAGGTGTTTGTTTAGCAGGGAGGCTTCCTGAGCCATGATGAGAGAGGAATTTCACTCAAAGCTGGTAGGACAAGTCCAGTGTCGTGGAGTTTCAATGCCAGAAGCAGTCGTGCTTTATTATAAACTATTTCCTCTAAATGATTTAAATTGTAGCTTGAGACAACTATTGATCTCTCAGCACAATGGATGCTGTATTGGCCTATTATATAAATATTGAAGACACTTACAGTTGTAGGTGAGTTTGTAACTTCCTCTGTCCTTTTATCTTTTATAGAACTACAGCTATTATAAAAATGCTATTATTCTGATCTCGTAATAGTATAGAACGCAAAACCTTAAAATTATTTCTCCAAGTATCTCTGCTGAATTAAACCTGTTTCAGAATCTTCTCCATTTTAGAGGCCTATTTAAGAAAAAAAAATAAAAATCTTAGCTTAAGCCTTGCTTAGCTCAGAAGGCAAAATATTACCAGCAGACTAAAGCATAGTAGCTGCAACCAATTGCAAACAGATGGGGTTTTCTTATTCTGATTGACCATATGTTACCATAGTAAAAGAATTGAGAAATCCAGTCAAAACATAACTCACCTAAAGGAAATGACCTTAATAGTTCTTGACTACTATATGGAATTTTGTAGAGCTAACACATAGAATATATCAAATATTCAGTAAGAATGGCAGATATTTGTGAAATAAAGGGTGTCGTGTTTGTTTAGGTAGTTCAGAGGAAAAATACTGCTTTGGAAAAATAACCCCACAAAACCACCAGCAAAACTCCTGCCATCTACACAGGTGTAAACAGAAAGTACAGAACTGGCGCATGTTTAAGATGAATTGTGCAAAGCCATTCTCCTGGGCATTGCTTCACGGATATGAATAATAACTGTAAGTGTCTGAACAATGTAAATCACACTTGCACTTGGAAAACCTCTTAAAATACAAATATGCTTTATTTCTAATAGACCGGGAAGTTTATGGCTTTAAAATGTTCCATTTTATGTGTCTTACTTTAAGAATAGCTCATATTCACTTACTTTTTTAGACCTTACATTCCCATATATGCATCCCTCTGATTAATTATAATTATTAAAGAGCTAAAAAGTACTCTTTCTATATAGAAATATACATTAAACATCGGTAATGGCATGCAGGCTTGTGATGCTGCCCCATACCTTAAGTACTTGTGGTGTTTGTTGTTGTATCTTTTCTCTCCAGGATGTACAAATCCTATAGAGTAGGACGTGTCTGGTTTGTTTTCTAGGTAGCAAAACCGTGAAAGCTCCTTTTGTGTTGTCTAGATAAGAGCTGACACGCTGGAGCTTCCCCTCAATTAGTGCCTTTGGGGAATTTGCAGCTGCAAATAAGAATAAAACGCTATTCATAATAATGATTTATGTAATTTCTGCAATGCGTATATTTACACATCTGTAATGTACAGGTACAATCGTACAGATACACATTGTTCATATATTTAATATCCTGTATTACCTCCCTGTTATCTTCAAAGCTGGTATCTGGTACTACAGATTGTTTTTAATTGTGTTGCATGGTTTGAACTTGTCATAGGACAAAATCCATACCTTGGCAAATCCATTTAGCCTAGGTTTTAAACACTCTTCACAAGGTTTGAAAACGGATTATGCCTTGGGGACTTACCTCAATGGACTTTCTATGGATTAATAACAGAACATGCAAAGTAAGTTGACAGTAAAACTTTCACTTGTGTTTGGCTGAGCTCACGTAAATATGATACTGATGAAGTGTGACTAAATCCCTAGTTAAAAACTTAAACTCCCTTTTTTATACAAGTTTAAGATTATTATGTAGTGTCATTATGCGTGCAGAAAGTAATTGAATATTTTTCCCAGTGGAGGTTTATATATAATATGCAGGATTTTGTATTTAGTTGAAATTATATTAAAAATACGTTTTTTAAAAAGTACTTTTAAATGTAAAAGTAACATTGAATGTATTGTTGAAAGTAGCAATGAACATCACAGTTCAGTTTATCATTTTGTTCTTAACTTGCCATATTTTGCCTCCTTGATAAAACTGTTAGTTTTCTGAAAATACACGTAAATGTCTTCGTTTTGATTATGGCATTTTCAAGGTTTCTCATTTTAGCAACTTTGAAAACTTGGTTTAAAGCTGGTTCTGCAGGTTAACTGAACATAACGTTTCCTTTTTCCATATCAAAGCCTTCTGTTTAGAGCAGACTTTGTAAATATTTATATATATAAATATTTATACTTCCATTATTCTCTTTTAAAAAAAAGGAGAAAAAACCCTGATTCTCCCAAATTATCTAGTTTGAGTAACACTTCTGAAAATTACTTGATTGTATTGAATAAATAACCTATGCCAAGTTATAGGCCATAGTAATTTAAAATAAACTTCAGCTAGTAGAACAAGGGAGCCCAGTAAATGCCATTGTTTCTGTAACCATATTTTAACACATTATGTATTTTTCCAGTTTCCTGGGCTATATTGGTCTCTGCATGAATTATAAGTCTCTGAGAAGCATATGTAGACACTTTTAAAAGGAGAATAAGGCAAAATTCTAGTGGTATATTCATCTTGAAAAAGAAAAAAGCCCTGTGATTTACTAGAACTGCATAAAACTTCCTTAGACACGTGCCAAATGAGCAGGGCGTGCACTGTCTCCTGCTTGGGTATTACAGTGTTTACAAACATTATAGTCCGATGAGCAACTGAGCAGGGTGGTTTGAAATCAAAGTGTTACTTACACAATACGGAGAAGCTCAAATTTGAAAAAGAACCTGTCAATTGTAGAAATCGCTGAAGGATGGGACTAGATGGACGTTCTGGTTTGGCCCCTTATGCAGAGACAGGATCAAATATAATTTGACCATCTTTGTTGAATGTTTGTCATCTTAAAAATCTGCACTGAGAGGGATTCCCCTGGCTTCCTGGGCAGCCTGCTCAAGTGTTGCACTGCCTTTAGAGCTAGAAAGATTTCCTCTACGTAACCTTAATCGGCTGCAAATCAAGCTTGTTTCTGCTTGTGTGTTCAAGCAGCAGAACGGTTTTTCAATGAGGGGGAATCAAACACATATTGAAAGATTTGGGAGGACTCCATTTCTGTACCAATGTGAGCTGAGTTTAGCATGAGCGTTCAGAAGAAGGGCGTCTAATAGCAGTTGAAAGACAAGTGAAGGCAGCCCTGTATTGTTATTAACCTCTCTGGGGAACTGTCATAACGAAAAAGAATAGATTCAAAATACAAAATTGCGCACAATACCAAATCCTAAGCAACTTTGCTCTCCTACATGAGCTTCCATGTCCAGATCCTGCCCGTACAGGTGGCTGACCATAGCCTGGCTGAGTCATAGGGCCAACATGCCTTGGGTGGCTGGAGGTACATTCTGGTTACAACAGGTGGTCAACCTGGCTGTAGGCTTGTGAGGGGAAAAAACCAGACCTGAAAAGGACATTTTTGCCTGTAATTATTGTTCAGTAAAAGTCTCATGCAAATGCTGTTGGAATCCGTTACAAGATGGATGTAAAGGGGTTTTAGATGTGGCCCTTAAATCAAAAGGGAACTTGTCCCTCTGTGAAGGAACGTATTTGTTATGAATGCTCTTCATTCCCTTGGCCAGTTGTGCATTTTGCAGGAGTGACTCAGTGTTACGGGTTTGGTTGTGTCTAATCTTAGTATTTGAACTTCAAATGAACAGATAAAAATGATCGAGTGCTATGAATCCAAAAAGGATTTTATCACTGCTGCCTTTCTTCCAAAGTGATCATTGCAAACTTGGTTACATTTTTACTACTCTGTTTGTAAGTAATAGGAAAAAAAAGGGTTTCTGATGAGAAAAGATGACCTTAGCAATGACTGAAAAGTGTTTGATATACACAAAAGGCTCTGATATGTTTCCTGCACTGTTGAATTAAACTATGAGACTCCCAGAACAGCTTTAGTCAGGTTGGTAGAGACCTTAAGTGATCAGAAGTCCAGCCTTCTCCTCAGAGCAGGATTTAGTTCAGAGCTCGTTTCTTGGGACTTTGTCCAATCTCAAAAACATTCAAGGAATGGTGGAGATTTCCCTGCCTCTCTTGGCCCCTGGTTGCACTGCTCAATTATCCTGTCAGGGATTTTGGGTTTTTGTTTTGTTTCCTTATATCCAGACAGAACTTCCCATTTTAATTTACAACCACAGTCTCTTGTCCCACACTACGCATCAGTGAGGAGCTTGTTTCCATCTTCTTGGTAACCTTCTTGTAGGTACAGGCAAGCTGCTATTGTGCCCCCTCTTTCAGCTTTCTCTTCTCCAGGCTAAACGAGCAGGTTCCCAGCTCTTCCTCTTGGGCTGTCTGCTCCAGCAGCCTGACCTTCAGCTCTCTGCTGAACTTGCTCCGGTTTATCAGAGTCCATCTTATACTGGGGGTCCAGAAATTTTGTGGTCGCCCGTTACCTGAATTCTGACAGAGTCTGAATCCGGTACGGTCAGACACTGTTGGCGATGGGGCACGGCATTAAACTGCTGGTGAGATCTACCTGTACGGGGTTTTATGTATACCCGAAGCTTTCTATTCCTGTCGTCTTAAAGCACTTTACACAGGCTGATGTGCAGAGGTACACTCATACAGCGCTGCCCGTGCTTTCTGAAATGTGTTCGGTTAAAAGGGCTTTCAGAATTTGGCTGCTTTCAATGAAAAATTTCCAGCCAGTTTCTAATCTCTCAAATCCAACTTAGATGTAAAGGTTCTATATAGAGGGAAGAAAATAAAACCGTCAGAGTTAGGCAATAAAGAAATAAATATACTGTGGACAGTGTAAGGATTGTAAAATGTTAGTATTCCAAAGCAATCCATGATTTTTATTTTTTTTTCTAACTTTTACTCTACCAGATATTCCAATTAAATTAACTACCTTTTATGTGTGGTAGTCAGCAGAGAGTGGATATTAATTTGTCTCTTGTGTTTCAGGAAAGAATGTAGTTAATATACTAACTTTATAGCAAGGTCTTTCCATAAAATATTAATCTCTGGACTGAATATTATTATTGTAAGGACACAGTGCTTAGATGTTTATTAAAATGTACCAAATATATATTCAGTAATCCTGCAGTTGAGTGTTTAAATAAAATCCATAGAAGTTTAGTTGATAGCTTTAGTAAGATATAAGATTTTCTATATGTTGAGTAAGTTACACAAAACCAAAACTGGCTTTATTATGGAAGTTATTTCTTATAATCTTTTTCTACTGTGTCCTGAATTCAATGTAACTTTTATTATTCTGATATTTTTGAAATGTTGGTCGAGCATTAATTACAAATGACCCTTGAAAGAGAGCGTTTTTTTACCTGACTTCGATTTAAATCACACTGAGCATTATAAAACACTTCTGTTATTGAACTTGTGTTTTGCAAATGGATGAAGAACTCCCAATAATTTGGGATTGCTACTTTAGGTTGATTCCTGGAAATTGTGCTGCAAATGCAGAGAATAAAATTGTAGTTGTATTTGTTAAATATATGCAGATCTTAATTTATGCTTAATCATAAAATGGATGCAGTAGGAACAATCAGGAAAATATTTGTCTCATTTTACAGTATTTTGCAGGATTGGTCAGCTTTTTCTCTGCAGGCGTATGGTATTTAGTTGTCCAGTGCCAGACTCAATTCTCATGCGTCGTCTTCTTTTAAATACCTTCCTTTCAGGTGCCGCTCAGCTTTGGGGTGCACCATCTTGAATACATTTACTAGGGAGAGTTTAGTGAAACCACTTTTTTTTTTTTTTTTTAAATGGCATAATAGGTTGCAGTAGTAATTCAGGGACTTGTCACCTGCTGATACTGGAGGAACAAGTCTAGGGTCTGTTTGCCAGGTGAGGTCACACAGAATAAATACACCATGGGAAGACTTACGGGCTTATCAAAATGATAAAGGGGAGAAGTGCCCCAGAGTTACTTCAGTATTAATGAAGCGACTTTCCTCCTTATCCCTGCAGGTATAACCGTGGTGGGGAGGGGCTTTTCTTTGCCTTGATAGTTGCCAGGTATTTGTCTAAACAAGCAATATTTGAAAATGTGGGGTTCTGTCATATAGCACATTTTAAAGTCATAAATAATAGGAATAAAGCTGTTTGGGGCTCATAGCAAGGGAGTACTCTTTATTTTTTAAGTGGCCAAAATGCTTTAGAACCAGACCTTGCAGGGATGCAGGTACCTCAAATTTCTTAAGAGTCTTTCTCTTACCAAGAGTAGTTTTGCTTTAATTAGTTCCCTGGACTGTGAACATTCATTGTGTACCAACACAATGAAAATAATAATAGTGTGGTATGAGATTAGGGGAGAGGGGGGCAACCTGGCACTGCACTTCCATCCTCCTGTGTGTCTTCTGCACACACAGTTCAATACAACCCTTCGACATATTTCATCATCTGTGTTCCCTCATTGTACTTAACCTGGGGTCATGGCAATATTTCTTAGTTTTAATGCTTCCAGATTTATTAAGGGGTTGCTGATAAATTCTTTTAATCCAATGTGACTTATTGATTCATGTATTTGAAAGATCTTTAATATCCTCTTTGTATGTTTGATTCCTTAAGTGTTGTAAAAAGACAGAAATTGGTAATTGTCGGTAACAAGATCTCCGGGCCTTAGAACTGCGTGTCATTCATTTAAAGAGGATTAGGGGAGGCATGAGCTCACAGACCAGGAGACAGTACAGAACAAAACCACAAATGTAATTACGGATAGTACACACAATAGGTGGTTTAAGCGTGTCTGTTGTAACAACAGGAGTTGGGTAATCACGTATACCACCCTGGGAGAGGGCAGTTATCTTGTAAAAGAACCCCTTGGTTCAAATGCAGAGGAAAAGCAGTCATCAAACGCCTCCTGAATTACAGATGTTTACTTTCATCAGTTTATTTGATTAGGGGCACAATGGAAGAATGGTGAGCTGAAGTGAAGAAGCATTTTGTGCAGGAAGGAAAAACTTGCTGCTACCCAAGAGCCAGTTAATTCTTATCCAAACGAAAACTGTGCATCTCTCCTTTGTAAACTGAGTCACCACGGAATTGCACTAAAGCCAGTAAAAGGATGGAGGAATTATATATGTACAAAAGCAGGACTTGTCTAGGCACATAGCATTTAGACTGAAAAATGATGAGCCAATTACTTCATTAAGTGACCATCCAGGAAACACAAGTAGCTGAGACAAGCAAGAAAACACGGACTTGGCAGTTAGAGGCAGAGAGAACTTGGGCTTTTTCCAAGATTTTTTTTTTTTTTTACGTTTCCTCCCAGTTCTAACGTTTTTTTGCATGTTTTTCCATCAAAAGAAGGTTCAGATTGTTATTGTTCTGCTGGATAACTTGTTTATTTGTGTGTTTAGCTATGTCCCCAGAGAGATGTGGGAAATCTGACAGGTAACCATCTTCTGCTGAATGATCCAGGTAGTGCTACACATAACGCGAGTGTACTTTACACTTTTGGACTGAGATTAGATGTCACACACGGCTAATACTTATCTGGAAAAACTGGGACTAGGAGCTGTAGCAGATCCCTTATAAGAAGAGGTTCTGTGTAAAGAAATACAAAGAAATTACCAAAATATAGGAGCTGTACCATCATTCTGCCGCTTTGGTGTATTATTTTTCTGCGTGTGTCAGAATATCGGTGCAAAAGAATGCTCAGAAACGATCTGTCAGTCCGGGTAGGATTAAGAACATGAAACTCACTTATGGAGAGAAAAGCTTTATTGCTCCTGCAGTACACTTGGGTAAATTTGTGGCCTCCTCAGGCATGAAAAAGAAGGGTCAAGATACTTTTTATCACTCTTTGGGTGCGTGGAATTGCGTTACAGGATGGTATTATGCCCAGCTATGATTACAACCAGACATGTGTTTTTTTTCCTATCAAGAATTTGCAATAAACCCAGCGTGAGTTCATGTGAGTTTTCGTGGCATTCATCCAGAATGGTTTCCCAGTGAGCACCGTGCCAGATATTTAAAGCAATAAGGATATCTGCCTGTTGAGTTATTTTTCTCTGTTCAGATCCTTCTGTCAGCCTCAGCGTTCTCCAATTGCATTCCAAATTTAGCTAATGATCTTGCAATGCTTCAGACAGAAAGTGGAAGTGGACACATGAAGTGCCAGAAGAAACCATGAAAGAAGTCTAGATGTAGCTCGGTAATAATTCATGGCTGATGGCATTACCAGAGGTGATGAGTTTCGCACACATACACATTTCGGGGAGATGTGTTATTTCATAAAATGGAAAGCTGCAAAATCAATAGGAGCAGCTCTGGGACGGAGTGCCAGGAGGAGGCATGGCATCCTCATTGGGTTTAACAAGCAAACGTTGCCGGATGGTTTTGTTGTTAGAGCATTGTGTTCGCAAACCCATCTCGGCATTAACGTGCGTTAACTCAGCTACTGAGAGCTCTGCGTGAATCTATTGGGCTTCATATGTTTGAGAGTATAGGCCGTGGATCTCATTTCATTTTTGTCAAAGCTTTGCTGAGATCATGCGGTCAGATGACTCCTGCTCATTGTGAGCACGTGCCATATTGCTTCTTACTGAGGCACAAGCAGGAATCCAGGCCATGTCAATCACTGGCTGTCAGCATTGCAGTCACTCTTCTTTTCGCTATGATTAAATTCTAATGCCATTAGGGGCTCCCTACATTCTATAAGCTAGTGACATCGACAGGAGAGCTCAGGAGCTGGAAGGGAAGGAGGCAGACAGCACAAGGGACTGGAAGCGTCGTGGCTGGGATGCCCAGACTAGTAAATATTAAGCTGTTATCCTGGGGCCTCCGCAGGATGCTGATCTTTCCTGCGCTAATACCACCTGTCACATTATTTGATGTCTGGGCACATTTTCAATGCTGATTTTCAAGCACGCGCTACTGTTACAAAATATTTTTTCAAAAGAGTATCTGCTTTAGTTCCAGCTGCTTGTCCGCCCCTCTGATTTAACGTTGATAGCTGTTTGTTCTCTTTGTCTTTCACACCTTCTCAAAGCAGTAGGTGAGAAGTTATGAAAGATGCGACCTCTTTAATTTTTTGACTGTTCACACCTGGGGGCTGCATTGGTTTAGGACACATCATTGTTGGCATTTTTAAAAATAGATATATGTGTATGCACACGTGCATATATACATACATAAGGATATGGGAGTGTGTATATATATTACTATCATTATATATGAATTTAGAGCATTCAGAACTGACCATTCAAAGCTGTAGATCTGTTACGGAAAGTTTCTCATTCAATTTACAGCTTTCAGAGCCTTTCCGCACAATCATTTTATTTTAAAGATGGTAGAAAAATTAGGAACATTTTACACAGTGAGAGGTGGTTCATTTAATTTCGACGACTATGTGTCTGAAGTCTTAGATGTCATTTCAGATATAGGGCTGGGCTGGCTTCTGGATGTTAATAAATGTTTAGAAATAACCCAGCCAGAGAAAAATATCAGGCTGTGGTGGAGGCTGTGACAGATCTTTACCAGGGCTGCTACTGCCACCTTCCAGGAGGAGTCACCTGTAAGCTCAAGAAACTTTACATAGGTTGTGGTGACAAGTAAAGCATCAAGAAGTCACGACAAGCATCTTTGTGACGGCTCTAGAAGTATTTTGAATGTTTTATTAATGAAAAGTTAAACAGATCAAAAGCTTGTAGGAATGATAAGAATAACAAGTAGCTAGCAAATTTCTGTGTCAACATTTGCAGGTTTTAAACACACCATGGGGTTCATTGCTTTACCTTTTTTTTTTTTTTTTTAATTAATAGCTTGCTCTGAGGAAGCAGAATTCTGTTTTTGAGTTACCTTGTTTGTCATTGCACATACAGAATGGCAATAAATTATTTAATTTATTATTTGTTAGAACGGCCAATATCCACTAGAGTCCTTCGTGAAAACTTTGAATGGTTTTCACCAATAAAGTGATAATGAAGCTTTTGAATGAGTCAAATTGCTTGTAACAGTATGTACAGATAATGATGCTGGAAATTTCAAAATACCCACAATTATTAGTACTGCTTCTAAAATATTAAATATTGGAAATATTCTTTCTACAAGTATTGAATCTTGCATGTTTAATTGACTTGCATTGCATACTCCTCAGAGCTTTCATACATTTATTCTCCTCCTACTCTATTACGAATTGCTCAAGTTGGTGGATCAGCCTTTCACATTTCGCACCAGTTTTCTCTTCGGTAATAAAACTACAGATTTGTGGATTATAACCCAGGAGAGATCATTTTAATGGCTGAAAATAGTATAGTAACATCAAACACAAGCACTGGCCTTGAGCTGTTGCTGAAGAAACAAGCACGCTTGTCTCAGCTGCAGGTGGCAGCAGAACACTGGGGATATTTTCACCCGGCCCCAGTATCTATATGGATGGCTACGAGGATATTCATATAAAAATTGATAATGATGTTGAAAGATTTTTTTAAATATATATATGCTGCTTGAATTATTTTTTGCAAATAGGACTAAGTTTCCTTTTCAGTATGACAGAGCATTCTGGCCTGAAGGAGTTCTAGGTTGTTTTGGTTGTTTTTTTTCAATCCTGATGCCTGCAGATAGATGTTTATTTGCTTAATTGTAAGTCAAACTGGTAAGCTGTGTGTAAAGCCAGAACAGGGAATGTTAAGCATCAGCGAGATTAGCACTGTAACTTTAAATGTAAGCAGGTAATTTGCCAGATATATTTGTAGAGAATCCTGTAAAATTTTGTAAAACGGACAAAATATTTTTAAGAGGCACCACAATGCAAAATATAGTCTGCTTGTAGGTGAATATTTTAAGTTATCAGTTAGCTTTTGTGAAACAGGGACTAACTGTAGAAAGGTGTGGTTAGACAATACAGGGGGTGTACGTGACTTTTCCCTGGGAGGTGCAAACAGCGGCTATTTACAGAGCACACTGTCTGCTTCAGTTGGTCACAGTGATTTGTCCTAACAGGCTTCTTTTCTAGCTGTGTGTGCCTATTCCTCTTAGTAAGAATAAGAACCAGACATGCTGCAATGCTTGTGCTGCTTAGTCCTCCTTACCTTCTGTTCTCTGGTGAGCAGATCTGCGTTTCAGTGTCTTCAAACCAACATTGCATGACCCAGGCATGTGAATCATTGTAAGGAAGGACAAATCTTCCCAGGTGTGGTGAACAGGCCGCTCTTTGAGGACCAGGAACCAGGAAAATCTTAAAATTTCAGAGGGATTCAGAAAAATTTAAATTTCAGAAGGATCGAAGGTTGTTTAATCTAGCAAGGCCTGAGAAGGCTACAGGCCAGGACTCAAGACTGCAACTCCAGTATAGATGAGGAAGTGTCCATGCTGTTGGGCTGATGTCGGGCTGATGTCTCTCTGGAGGCTTTCCAGGATAGAAGCTCTTTTGCTTTTTCGTGCACCTTTTGAATTTATGAAATCCTTACAACTTCAGCTTTCATAAAGACAAGCTGTGGTTGGTGTGATGAGTACTTCTAGGGCATGGTGAAGAGCTGGCACATTGTTTTTTTTTTCTAGACATCTGAAATACTACAGGAATATTTATAAAATCAATACAAATCATTTGTTGATGTGTATTGTGGATAAACTGACAATGCTGTGATGTGAATGTGACCATGAATCAAACCTTTTCATGACTACATATAAAGGAACTTCTCCTTTGTACTGTAGTTTGTCCTAATGCAAAGGTGGGGGGAAAGTAGTGGAGAACAATGGAGCTATAAGTCAGAAAATGGATTGTTTGCTCTCTCTCCACTTTTTCATGTTCTTCACAGCCATCGTTCCCAGCAGAGGGAAGTTCAAAGCAAACTTTGAATATATTCTTTAGAACAAGTAAGTAATTCACAGCTTTCATGGGCTGTTTCAGATGTTCGTTTTCATCTGCCTTAGTCATACATCACACTGGTCTGTAATTGTCAGCGCTGCGTTCAACAGGAATAACAACTCGGCTTTATAATACCTGGAGCGTCGGAAAGGCTTTTTCATGTATGATAAAGGTTTCATAAAGAATTTAGTTAAATCAATGTGCTAAAGTAATGGTAGATAGTGTTGAAGAGCTTCCAATTTTACGTTACGCCCAGTGCCACAAAAGTGGTTTTGAAGATGCTTTCATTTGATCTCGAGTTGTACTGAACTTTTCACAGGTTTGTGAATAGCAGGTTGCCTGTAACAAGGGCTGGCCAAGCGCACCGGGACGTCAGACAAAGGCACACAACAGATCCACAGTCAAATGCAGATCATTGAAAAGGCACTACTGAAATAACCTTTTCAAATTGCATTTTCAATGGTGTCAGAGCAAGAAACTGCAAAAACCAAACTCTTATTCCCCAAGTAAACATTAACCGAAGAATAATGTTTCAGCAGGTGTGCTTATATTGCTATTCAAAGTGAAAACCACTCAGCACTGCACAATGCTTAGCCTTTTGAACAGGCCGTGAAAAAAGGTTCTTTCCCAGATTTCTGTTGGAATATGTTCTTGGGAGAAAGGTAAAATGGGCACATTAACCCATGGTGCTAACTTGTATGCTTTAATCTTTCATTTTCATTCCAATATGATGAATTTGGGGCTATTCCAAGTGCTTTCACTGGTTTTACAAATAAGCATCTTGGATATGCATTCACCTGGGTTCTAAAACTTTTTAAACTTTCCTTCTGAGATTCTGCTTTTTTTTTTAGTAGCCTTTTCTTTTTTCCTTACTTTTTTTTTTTTTTTCTGTGGGAGGGGAGCAGGGGTTTAACATTTGCATGGTGGTGTCAGCTGTAGCAGACTTGCTTATATACCAAGGTGATTATTGTCTGGTCATCAAACTAGTAATAAAAGTCCTGTTTAATGTACAAAGCTCTGTTTTTAAGGCAGAAGAATATTTTTCCAAGGAAATGGCTCTCTTTGACTCTAATTAGGAGTAGTTCTTAGGATCAAAACCAAATTTACTTTCAGAGGTGTAGTTTGCATATTCCCTAGGCTGTTTTACTTAAAAGCTTATATCTAAAGCCAACTCTTCTGGCTTTAGAGGGCAAGATTTCCACTTTTCATTTAGCAGGACTTCTCTGGTTAAGTGAGAAATACTGGCAGAGGTATCTGCATCCCTGCCTTCCTGCCGACAGGGAGGATGCGCTTTGACAGAGAACAAAAATCAGCTGTGAGAGCTTCTGAGAGGGAGAAAGCCTGAGGTCTAAGAAAGAAAAGAATAAAAACTGTTTTCTCACTGTTTAGGAAGAGCAATGAATTCTTAAGGAATTAAGCACACTGATAATTATTACAAATATTTACACTCTGACAAGAAAGGATGTTCTCCCTGGTTTGCAGGGCAGCACCAATAGCAGAGTTATCTCTGTGAGGCTGCTTTCTCTCTTTTTTTATTTTTTTTCTTTTCTTTCCAGACCTCTGCATAGGAAACCCAAGTGTTTTGCTCCTGCTGTCATTGAATCAGCAGGAGGTTCTCCCACCAGCAAAACTGAATTTATCTACATGACAAACCAGATAGTAACTTTCTGTTAAATTCGGCTTCTCGGTCCCAGTCACGACTTGTTGTTTGAGTTGGCTGCAGGTTCAGTTTTGTCTTTTTTGTACTGCCCAGGGTTTAATTATGAAATGAAATTTCAGTTCACTTCAACAAAAACAGCCTCCACTGGTTTATTGGAGACTTGAGTTTTATTAATACCGAGCAGCTGTTGGTGTTTTAACTGGGTAGTGCTGGCTGCAGAGCTGTATTGCAAATTCCGACCTCTTTGTGAGCGCTGGGTAGAGACTCATGTGAATTAAGAGGGGGATGGAGCTTGTGCTAGGGTGGGATGGACCATGGTCTCTGCCAAGGCGAAAGGCAAGCATCAGTACCAAAACCTTGGTACAAATATATTTTAATTGAATTACACAGGTTCCATTCCTCTGCTCACCTCCTGATTTGCTTGCTGTGAAACTATTAGTTGTTAAATCTCTGCTTTAAGTTGTAAACAAAATGTAGTCTCGTCTTTATAAATGTATGGTTTCTGGAATGTCAGTACTATCCTCTTTAGTTCTTCAGGCCCTCTGGAGAACAAGTAAGTCCAAAAGGATGGGTATTTGGCTTCATCATAACAAGAACCGCTCCACTTTCCCTTGTAATGCCTGCAAATATTTGTCTTAATGCATTGAGATAACTCTGGTTTTTCTCACAATAATGATTTATATTTTATTTGATTTTCTAACATTTTTGGAAGTGGGACAGAAAAACATTATTTTTAGGTATCAAAACCAGGAGCTATAAACTTAACCTTTCAGATCAGTGTTTTCAGTGAAAAATCTAACCATTTTTCCTAATAGACGCTCAGACAAGTCTATAAACCTTTTATAACTTAATGAATGTTTCACACCAGATGCTGATTCCCTAGGTAAGCCAGTCTATAGCGAGACACAATCTTTTTCTCGTGATTTAAGTTTGCTGAAATCAGATTGAGACTTTCCAGACTTGAGAGTGGTCACATTTTTCATAGCTTAACTGTAAATCATCTTTCACTTAGAAGATTTAGAGACAGACTGGGGAGCTAAATCTTTTCGTTTGCCTTCCTAACTAGTAGAAGCCATTAGATGAGCCTCATTATGGTGTTTCCTAAGGATTAGATAAAACAGTTTGGTAATGTTCAAAGTAGGACAAATACCATTACAAGTATAACAACTTTATCCTTCTAATGATTTAGACATAGAATTAGGTGTGATTACAGGACACTTGGAAATTGCTTGGATTGACAGAGCTGATAATCAAAACCTTTCAGCTGGGAAATTAATAGTAATAAATGATACTGCCAATAATCAGTAGTAAAATTTTGAAATGGTGGCCTGAAGTATTTTTACTGATACCAGGCAGCAGCCTAAAAGTGCAGTTCTTGGTGTCAGCGCTGGCCCTTGCAAGGCTGTGCTCACGTGAGGGGTTCTGAAGGCGTCAGTGGCCTGCTCACATCCTGAGAGTTCAGGGAAAATGGCCTTTACTTGAGAATTTGGTTTATGACAACTGGCTACTTAATTGTTGTATGTGATGTACAAGTGAAGACTAGGACCTTTCAATATGAAACAGGAATTCCATTGCTGTTAAGTTGTGATAATAATGAGAATAACAAGTTACTGGCAATTCTGAATGGGTAATTTATTTTTTTTTTTTCTGGCTGGGATACATTTTGGTGGAGCTTTTTAAAATACTAGTATTAAAGCAATGTTACTTGGGCATCTTTTATCACTTCTTCTGCTTCATTTGTCATTTAAATGGTGGAGTATTCCCCACTGAAAATGCTGATTATTTGTATGTATTTTGATTGTGTCTGCTTTTAATGCTCCATTTGTATTTATCGTAGCACTAAATCAATTTAATGGAAGCTCTTGGTTAAAGAAATGTGAAGTAAATATCACAGATTATTTACAAAACAGGAAGAAGTTTCTAACCCAGCTGTAGATATTATATTGACCCTAAAGCAGAAGCAAGAGTAAACCTTTGTCTTTTTTCCCCCTTCTTAGATTTTCCCTTTTGAAATTAAAAACTTTGTGAATATTAATTGTTCTTTTCTTTGTCATATAAAACAAAGCTGAGATTAAGTTGCAATGGGACCCTGCACACTGACCTTATTTAAACATAATGCTTTGTAAGTAAAATCCATAAGTGAGAAATATCCAACTCTGTCATATTACATCAGATTTGCTTTGTTTTGGTTTTTTTTTTTTTTTTTTGGCACAGACACAAAGATAAAGCAATGACCACGTGTCAATCTCAACACAGAAAAGGGCTATTAGTGACTTATCCGTGTCAGTCTTGTGTCTTCCTTGCTTTCAAGGAAGCATTCTATTTCATTTCATTTCTTTAGATTTCTCTTTCTTTTCGATAACCAGACCCATCCCTTTAGTTTAAATTGTTATCTAGTGACTTCCTACCTGGATGTATCATTTAAAACAAGAATGCTGCTTTATGCGTGTCATATAGTGAGACCTGGCTGCAATAAACTCCAGACTCAACACCCCAAGGAAAAGACTCTGGGCATATGATTTAGTGTTGCAGTTATAAGTTCTTCTGCTGGAAAATAGCAACTAAAAGATAATTCTCCCATGCGTGCTCGTGGATTTCCCCTCTGTAAAATGGTAGTGTAATTTATTTGAAAGCTGCTTTTGTTTTATTTTTGATAGTATAGAGAAGCTCTTAGTATTATGAGCTTTGTCTGATTAAGTGCGTAAAATGACAAACAAGGTTGTCCTGTGCTCATCTTCTTCCTTCTTTAGGCAGATAATCACCTTTAGAAGCCTGGATCCTATTCAGCTACTCTGTCAGTCAGCAATACCAAGACCCTAGTAAGCCGCATTTATCAAACTAAACACTTGATCTGTATCGGCACATCAGCTGGTGGCGAGGCCTAAGACACAAGATGAAAGTTTCAATTAGGATTTAGGAGGACATTTTATTATCTGAGGTTTGAAATAGGTTTTCTTAGTTAATCCAAACATCTTTCCACTCAGATATGTTGACAGAGCCCTTCTGTACATGTACTTACTTCAGCTTAAGTGGGAACTGCAATGGATGTTGCCAAGATTTAATAGCTCTAAAAGGAGAATAGTTGTCAAGGGCAGGACAGGGAGGGTGGAGTGAGAGCACTGCCGCCGCGCTCTGTTTGTGCAGGCTTTCTTCAAATGGTATTCGAAAGCCAAATAGCAAGTTCTGGAGAAAATTTTACCATCCAAATTTTCCTTAAAAATAAAAACCATTCCTTAATTAAGGACAATTAGTAGCTTAAACAAGATTAGAATATCCTCCAGCGGCTTTTATAGGCATGTGGCACATGCAAGTCCATAAGTCGTGCATGAACTCTTGTGTGCACCGCGCTCAGAGGTGACAGAGGGTGGTTCTCCCAGAGCCTAAAGGGCAGAATAAAATGCTCACCTTTCTCAGGCTCCCTGAAAGTGCCTCTTTACTTTAACAACAAGACATTCTTTTTCTCACTGGCATTTGTAGCCCTAACTTAGATAATTTTCCTTTGTACGTACGAGGGGCTGGTGTTTGTAGCCGGTGACATTGAGTCAGCAGTGGATCCGTCTGGCTGGTTCACAGGGAGTGTTCTTGTGCCATTCAAGCTGCTGTGTGGTACTGGAGGCAGCCTCGCTGGGCTGTTGCCATTATCTCCAGCTTTTGGGTGTTACATGTTTAGACTTGCCATCGTCCAAGGAGATGGAGACTATTTCTGTAGAGAAGGAATTTTGTGAAGATTTTCTCTTCACTGATTTATGAGCATATAGCTCACCAGACTCTGCCATATCCTTGGTGCTTTGGTGTCTCCAATGTTATCCACAAGGTTCTTGTTACTCCACTCCATTTGAAATGGTGAAAGGAAAACATTCTACACCTCCACATTTCCTTGTCAGTGTACAAATTTAAGCAGGCGAACTAAAATACTGGCAATTTCAATTTTCATGGCAGTCTCTAATGTTATAGATCTCAGACAGCTGGAAGATACTCTCTTACAGAAGTACTGAGGCTATTATACTAAATGAAATAATTTTTCAGATTTTTGTGGCTGTGCAGCCAGAGTGATTTCTAAAGATAAGGCCAAACTGTTGAGCAGAGATAATATTCTGAACGCGTGGCTGTACAGTGCGCTGCTGAACAGCAGAGGTCCTCAAGACCCAGCTCTTCGTGCTCAAGTGGAAATTTCGCAGCAATTATGTTCCATTAGTCATTTTATAAAACGATTTTGCTCGAGGATTTTGTCATGTGGTTAAACAAAATGGTCATCTTGTTTTCCTTAAATATTTTTTTTATTATTGTGAAATATTATCTGTTATTATTTCTTTTGCAGTGTTGCAGTAATATTTTAGAAAAACACTTGGAGGGTTTAAGTTCTCCTCCATCAAGCTTTTTGAAGGAACTTACAGCAGTATTTTAGCAAAGTATTTCCTGTGCCTCATTTGTCTTTAAATGGCAGTGCTGCTGTCTGGAAGCATAACTTTTTAATTAGTATAAAACATACAAACGTCTGAAATATCACGGTAAAATGTAACTCTGCTCCCCAGAAATTATCAGTTCATGTTCAGTTAAGACTGTAACTAATTTTTACCTCACTGTAGAGATACTAACTCAAATTATTTGAATGTCTACAGCCAGCAAAGAATTGACATGGTCTATAGACTTCATGGGCTTGGACAAAACTTAAATATTTACGCAAGTATATAGGTAATTTTTATTACCAGCCTCTCATTCATAGATTTATCGAAATATCTTACCAAAGACAATGGCATGGACACGAAACGATAAATATTGGGAGTATTTTTTCTTCTACGTAAGCTACCGGCTGCGCACCTTAACTAGCTCTGTCTGGCCTGAAAACCCTGCCAACTTTGTTGCTGGTAACGTCCCTGTAACCTGGACAACTAAGCTTTGAAAAGAAAGCAAGGCTATAAGTATAAGTAACTATGGTTTATTTTAAAATATTTTCCATGATTAACACATTTTTAATGGCAGGAAACTCTCAGATTTTGGCTTCATCATTAAATGTGCTGGAGAATAGGTTTTGTGCTGGAGTAGCTGCTAGCTTTGAGTCTCCGCTCACAATTATTTACAAACTGTCGCACTGCTCACTCGTGCTACTAGTATTAACTTGGTTGGTGATTCACAGGTTTTGAGAAGGCAAAAAAAAAAAAAAAAAGCATTTTACTTCCAGTTGGTTCTCCACTGTCTTTAACCTGTCGTGTTCTCTGGACAATCTCATGATAGTGCCTTTTTGTAAAAGCTCTCTGAATGATGGATTAAGATCTGTCTTGGATTTTACATGGATTAAGTTTTAAATTAACATAAAAGAATAACAATGTGAATCAATTTGATCAAAGAAAAAGTGTCACTAATTATTTAAACAGGACACTTACTGCAGAGGTTTAAAGGCAAAGAAGCGGATTTCCCTTGCATGTGGATCAAATCAGAAGTATCCCATAATTGACTCTTTACAAGACCTTGCTGCAGCGTAATGGACTAGATATTAAAGCCTTAAGTATTTAAAGCTAGTTTCCGTCTTTCTCTAAATGGAGGTCTACCACTAAGAGCTATTTTACAAGTCTGACACATTAGCTGCGTCACTGTGAAATACACTGGGCTCTGGCTTCTCTGGTCCGGAATTTCCAGGGCTTTCAAGAGTTAAATGGTGTGAAATGGGTAGCATTGAACCTGTGAGAAGGAAGGAGCATCCTAAAAATAAATTCCAGATGGGGCTATCTGTTGGAATGGAACAAAGATAGTGGATGTTCCTTTTTT
Source organism: Coracias cyanogaster (assembly GCA_033124195.1). NCBI lineage: Eukaryota > Metazoa > Chordata > Aves > Coraciiformes > Coraciidae > Coracias > Coracias cyanogaster. The sequence continues at coordinate 33,176 of JAVSBS010003475.1, read as the reverse complement.
ATAAGCATTTAGTTCATTTTATCTTTGCCACCTATTTTTCAGTTTGTTGGCGCCTCTTGGGCAAACTCACTCTCTGGTAACTATGGCTCTCAAGGCACGTGAGCCTCCTTCCTTTCCGGGTTCTGAAGATGGTGTCTTCTGCATTTATTTCTGTTTAAAAACTGGATCAGATGAATGTTATTTCAAGTAAGATACTGGTTTGTACGGGAAGGAATATTGTCTTTTCTTACCTCAGGAGAACATACCGGTTTTCTTTTGGAGGGTAGAGTCATTCCAAAAAAAAGGGACTGCTATCACCTTGTCCAGTCCTCCTTGTTTGCTCAAAGAGTATTGCATGACTCACACTGTCAAAATATCAAAGATGTTATTCCCAAGGCAACTAAAGGTAGTAGAGTTCATCCAATCTCATAAAACAATCACAAATAAGACAGGAAAACGTGACAACGTTGTAGGTACTCCCATTAAAGAGTTTACAGGACTGAGCCAATCCTTTTTTTCTTTTTTCTTTTTTAAATTATTACTACATATAAAATGGTAGGTGTTATATTAGGTAAGATTTCTGTCAATATAAACTTTTATTCGTTTTGATCTGTGTTTAAATTCTTGCTGTGCTTTGCACCGGAGTCAGTGAACATCCTCCGTGCCCTTCGTTTTCTGTTACTCTGTGCTCCAAGCAGTCTCTCCTGCTGTGTAGCCCAGCTTCAGATCTCCAGAGAGCCCCGTGCGTGTGCTGCAGTGGTGGGACACTGACAGGGGAAAGTTATGTGCTGTGTTGCTTAATCATTTTCTTTTTGTACGGGAATAATTCATATATAAATATTCCTTTACTGTAGTGGTTTATACTGTATAGTCTTATAGGATAATATGACTTGGCAAGCAAAATAATCCTTCCTATGATCAAGAATTTACATTTAGCCAATTTCTGTCTTCTAATGTCAGGTAGAACTCAACTGATCCTGAAATCAACTGGAGAGCAGTCAGGGAAGGAGCCTTGTGAAGGAAGAAATGTTGTCCCATAGGCACAATTTAAAATTCCAAAAGATGTGGAAAAAATTTGAATATCTTAACTTCAATTTGTAACATCTGTGACTTCAAACCAGACATAAACAATACCGAATGAATTCTATTTTTTGTGTTTCCTCAAAATAACATTGTAAATATTAAAGCCACAAATTATACTTTGAGACTGGACATTGAATATGATTACCCTGAAGGATGAAGTATTTCATACACAAAGATCAAAGTACGCTGCTGAACTGCTTCAGAGGAGAAATACATTGTAAAAAAGTTAGTCAGAAACGTTGGCTTATGGATTTAACTATTCCTTTTTGTGTAGGTGAAGAAAGAGAGCCAAGTTTTTGAGTATTTATTTTAACAATTATTCCTAGGCTTGTCATCTTCTCTGAGGAGAGGACCTCCCGTATTTCGGTTAAGCCATGTATTCGTCGTGGGAATGTTGGGGTTTCTTCATTCAGCTACAGTCCAGGTTTAAACAGCTAATAACAAGTAGCTTAAAAAAACCTTCTTTTTTTTTCTTTTTTTTAATATTTGGCAGGTTGACATTGTCCGCCCAGCAAGGCTACTGCGAGGGTTCGCGCAATATTCTCAGCAAACACTGGTTCTGCGAAGCGATTTTGGTTTTGTGCAGTCCAACCCCATAAGTGAACAAATCTACGCAGCTGACCACATCCTCCCCAGCCCGGGCACTGAGCGACAGAACCCATCTCTTTGTAGTCTAGACAGGGCCTAAGAAACAGATTTATCTTTGTCTGGGTGGTTTTAGGATTTCTGCTGCTGCCTCCAGACTGACTCTATGTGACATTTACAGATGCTGGATCAGTTCTCTGCCTCCTCTGTGCCAGGTAGCTGGGGCCTGCCTGGTGGGGTGGGGTGGCCTTTTTGGGCAACACTGACAAAGCGGATCTCCAAAACTCCCACTGCACACCCAGAGCTGCAGCAGCTCCATAACAGCTGCAATCCTCCAGCTTGGGGTTGCGTTCATACTACATGGGCTTGCATCCCTCAGTTTTCCCCTGATGCTTTCAAAATGGAACATAATGGAGTTCCTATGGCACGTATTCTATCCAGTGACCTTCCAACTTTCCACGTCCTGCTCCCATGGCAGGGCAGAAACATTCTAGCTCTTCTGCTGCTTGGACTGTAGGGGTCTGAGTTGTTTTAACCTTTTACATCTCAATGGTGAAAGTTGTTTCTCTTCCTTTAAATCTAATATTCTAATAGTTAATGCTATTTAAGAAAAATCTCTTGATTTGCATCATGTCAGAAAAGGATACTTAGACCCTCAAGGGTCCTGAGCCTCATTGTACCAAAACAGGTTTTGTTGGGTTTTATTGCTTCCAAAGAAAGTAAAACCAAGAAAAGTCTTAACTTGGTTTTACAATCTTACAAGTCTGATTTTTCAGTCATGAGATTTCTGCATGAAGTACTTTTTCTTGGGCTATCTTTGTTTTACACCAAAACAAATACTTTAAAAAATCCTTTTTCCATGGACTTTCTTACGCAGAAAAGCAGCTAGGAGCTAATAAAATGAGGAAGGCTGGTCCAAAGAAAGCACTGTGGCTGTTGTAGATTTGCAGAGCTGGTCTGGGGAGCACCAAGAGCTGCTGTCAATCTGCTTCCTTTTCCCCATTTGCAAGGCACAGCTGGAGAAGACCTGGGCATATACCCGCACATCCCAATAGCATCCAAATACAGAGATTAACACAGACATTCATTTATATTTAAAAATTAACCTAAGTAACCAACAAGAAACCTATGAGACTAATCATAAAGGAAAGCCTGATCTCCAGAAAAAGAAAAATAAGCTCTCTTGCCAAAGACTCTTTCCCCAGACGCATTGATACTTGCCTTCAACTTGCCAGGTTGCATCCAAACTGATTTTATGTTCTGAAAATTAACGTTAATTTCTAACTCTGTGTGTCTGTATGCTTGGAGCACCCAAAAACATTACTGAAGCAAACAGTGCAAAATGTAATAGTTACCACTTCTTCAGAAAAGATACAGAATGAAGGCAGGAGGCAGGATCCTCTATTTCTTTAAAGCCTTTAAAGATATGTTGTATACGCATGAATATATCTGTACCACGTTTTAAAACAATATTGGCTGTAAATTATAAAAAGGGGTGTGTGTATTACCTTATAACAATCCAAGCTGAAGCCTGGGTATTGAAATCTCACACACCAGTTGTATTTCCAAAGGAAAACGCTAGAGCTCATAACCACCAAGGTGTTTCTTGTCTGTCGGGCAGGCTGCAGACAGCTCAGCTAGCTGCGTGTGTCCAGCACGGAAAGCACAAGCTCGTGTAAGCCTTGGCTTTCTTCTGAATCCACAGCCCTTTAAAAACTTCTAATTACATCGTTATTGATGGATCTAGACGTATCTTTGTTAAGGTTCATTCATATGCCTTCCTTCCATCTGATTCTTGCCTTGTATTCAACTTTTTGTTTTGGTCAATAGCGTTTCAGTCCTGTCTTCAATCTTTAGGGCAGCATTTTGTTATTACAGGAAGTTCTGTGGAGAACCACAGAGGTTTTCACATCCGAGGCAAGCAGCCTGCTTGTGATTTGAAACAAAACAATGCCTTTTTTTGGCTTTGATTTAATTTCTAGGCATTCTATAAATGCCCTTTGAATCTACCAAACTAGGCTAATGTAAACTTATGAATAATGTCCTCAAGATGCAAGTAAACTTTGCCTATGTCTTTGAGCTGTTGGAGTCTCTCAAAGACTGCAGCCACTTAGTATGCCCCAGGCTGTGCTTCCCTCGGTCCAGCATACCTTTTAGAGCAGTAAATTGTGTTAAATTCCTAGGGGTGTTAATTGGAGATGTTGCAAGTGAAGGTATGGATCCTGGTCCACAGTCACAAATGCTTTATGTCATCTCGAGATAGATTATTATTAAGTAATGTGTAATTTGGTTTTCATTTCCTCTCCATTTTATTTGAAAGGAAAAGCTCTCTGCATTGTTAGTTGCCATTGCAGTTAATCTGTGCATGAAGAGTACCAAAAGTTAATCTTACAGTGTAGAAGCCTTGCAAGCTACTTGGAAAGTTTAATCCATCATCTTGTGTTTATTTGTCGGCTGTTTAGATTTCATTCACTTGGAATCACAATCTTTTCTCTCCAACTTGTGCATGAAGTATGAAATAAGTTCAAGATGTGTATAGAAGTGTGTGCAATGTCTCAACTTCTGTTCTGACAATCAAAGATTGACTCATTTCTTTCTTGGTTTTCCTGACTGCAAATCAAGATGCTTGGGAGAGATAATATAAAAGGAGAGATATATGTGTTGGAAATGGTATGTTGATGGGAGGCTACTAATGTAGGTGACCAGTTAGAGCATTCACATGCAAATAAAACTGTCCTTTGTCTTTTTTTCAAATTAGAGTTACAACATACTGTGTTAGGTGTAGTATTTATTTGTATGATGTTTCAGCCTTATTCTCTTTAGTCCTTTATCATTATTGTCAACATTTTCTTATTATTATCACACTTACAGCACGTCAATGATTTTTATGCCTATATAAACTGATAAGAGTATCCTAAATATTACTCAAGGTTGTTCCTTTCTCCAGTTGTGCATGGGCTGATCTGGTATCAACAAGTTTCCAAGGATGGTTTTTGATTGAGTTTCACACTGAAAGCAAGGCCTGTACACTCAGTCCCACGGTTCTTCCCAACCTTGTCACCCTGTGGGAAGTGCCCCATGAAAGGAACAGTGTCAAAGAACCTCCTGTCTTTCAGCTGATGAAAGCTGCTTGTCTGCAGCCAAGTCAGTGCAACAAGCTTCGGAACACTGCAGGCTTTGGTGTTCTGTGAATCCCAGTTGTTGCTTTTCCCTGTAATCAACCAGAAAAGGGGTTTTGAAAGGCTCCAGGATGAACTGCAGCCCATCTGCCCCAGAACCATGTGGCTGAAATGGGATGAGACAAAGGAGGGATCCTAGCCTCATAAAGGACTTGTTTGGGTAGCGCAACTGACAGGTGAGTACCACAGCTGTCAGATACTTGCCACAACCCATGTATCACCGCTCTTAATATTAAAAGTGTGTCAGAATTTCCATTATGAACCACTTATTTTGTGGGTTTATGGCTTTGCCATAAAAGTACACCTTGAGCTGAGCCTTGGCATGCAGCCATTTGGCTTCTTCGAACACAATATTAATTCAGAACATCCAGACAGTGTTTTCATCTGAAAAGTTGTTGCTTCCTTCTTTTTTTTTTCTCCTCAAGTACCTTGTTTTCTGCAAGACTTGCTTTCACCCCAACCGCGACACTTGCAGAAATCAAAGATGGCCAGATTTAATTTCAACAACAATCTGCAATGTCTGGAAGCCCTTTTTGGAAGGACTTAGACCTGTGATATGAACGAAAGATCTGGGAACATCTACAAAGTTCTCAGCCCAGATGGGAAGGCTGGATACAGACCTCCAGTTGAAAAGATCACTGTCTCATCCAGCAATCTGACTGCCGTCACACGGTAAGCTTACCAGAAGACAGCAGAAAGCAAGAAAGTTTTGGCCAGCCTGGAACTTGCTAGCACAAATGAAGATAGAAGCTAAAATATCAACATTGGAATGAAATCAAAGAATCTTCAGTCACATTTGAAGTCCACAGTGTAGCAACATGACTGTCAGTCAGTGAACTCTGTGAGATAAGAAAATAAGAGAAAGAAATACTTGCAATTTGAAATTTATGGATACTCAAATGCAGTGTTTCAGATCAGCTCAAAAAATATTAGACCCTCTACTTCTGAGCTATGGGCTTCAGGAGGAGCATATATGGTCTGTTCAAATCACAGCCTCGAAGAATGACTGGCAAGATGGACAGAAACTGGAGCTCCTAGCAGCCAAATCCTGTAACTCAAGTCCTGTTTGTAAAATGGATGATGAAAAGGGGTGATCCTAATCTGATCCCTGGCCTTACTGTACAATTAGGAAAAGCGATAATCTCGGTTTGTAAAACAAGGAAAATTGGCAGCTGTGGAAAAAT
>JAVSBS010003475.1:0-27066 GCA_033124195.1 Coracias cyanogaster | reverse complement strand
TTGGCAGCTGTGGAAAAATTAAAGGAAGTAGTTCAGTTAAATATTAGACTTATGAAAAAATTGGCCATAAAATCTGTCCTGAGGCTGGCCAGGACAGAGCCTCAGAAATGTCTAGGGAAAGTTCTTCAATCAGTTCAGGAAATGTGAAGACATGAAGCTGAAAGTGCTGAGCTCCAGAGGAACGAGGATAAAGCTTATAGCTTTTCTCTAGATTTGGTCAGTTTACTTTTTGAATATATATTAGGATCTGTGAAATGAATGGAATAAAGTACCCTTTTCTCAAACCGAAGTTATTGGACTAGGTGGACTGAAAGAGAATAAATTGGCTTCAAGCAGAGTGAGTGAGTGCTGGCAAACATGAAGCATCGAAAGGTGGGAAAATTGATTTTGAAAATTCTTCCTCTTCTGAGCAAGAAATGTAACTAAAATAGTTACATAGATAAACTGTGGAAGGATTTGGATTTCATTATGGCTGGTAATAGAGTAATATATGCTGGAAGTATTGTCTTACAAATTAAATCTCTAGAAATTTTCAGTAATTATGTGGCCCAGGTGAAGCATAGTATTTGTAGATAACTGATTAGTCGTGAGCAGATTTTCCTAGTGAACTGGTACAGCAGCTACTTGTTGCAGTATCTTTTTACCTAGGTAAAGGTAGAGTGATGGAAATTGTATTTTAAGGGCCAAGCCCTTGCAGAAGCTCGATCTGAAGGAGAGGCTAATTTTCTCTTGCCACTAAGAAATTTAAATTCTAAAATTATTTAAATGCAGAGCTGTAGCATGTTCTCAAGCGATTTCCTCAAAATATATGATACTGTAGGTGAGTCTATTTGCTCTAGCTTTAGCCCAGCCACCACAGCTAACTGTAACTTTGAAAATACAACTGCTCAGAGATCGGTACAAGTCACAAAGGTCCATTAAATACCTCCAGGCCACACTGAGCTCATGAGCCTCTACTGAAGTGAGAGCTGCCATTGCTGTTGGTACTTGTGCTAGCAGGGATAAAGACACCACGGCTGTGCCACAATCACCATTTCGGTGTACTGTTTAGATTCCCTAACAGTTTTTTCCCAGTTAAAAATCAGTTCTCTGGATCCAATAAATATACAGCCTGCACACAGTGGTCTACCACAGATTGATGCTGAGGGAAACCAACCCATTACACCGCACCTCGCTGTGTAGCAAAAGGAAAGCGGTAAGGAGTGCTACTGGGCATCAAGGAAATGAACTGGGATGGGATAAGTGAGCTTTCAACAATTTTTGGACCTCACTCGCAGTTCTGATTAAAGTCAAATGGTGGCCTGAGCAGATTCTGCAGAGCCGAGCAACAGGAAAAGGGGGAGGGAACAGCTTTCAGAGCAGGACAAGACCTACAGCAATTTAAAAAGATGTCTTTTGGCTCAGCACCTGCTGCGTTTTAGGGGATGGGGAGAAGGTACAACATGCCTGTTTCGGATTACCTCTAGATGATATCTTGGTATGAAGTAAAACGTTTGAACAGGAACTGACGTATTTACAAATGGTCTGTAATATGTTGAAAGTCATCAACCTGAAATCAAATCCAAAGACAAGTGAATCCCTGCAAACAGGAGTAATTAATTATGAGTACACAGCCAGCCAGGGAAAGGTTTTCAGAGACAACAAGAAAGTGGAGGCAGGACAGTCCTGGCCAGCTCTCCAGACAATGGCAGCCAGGTAAAGGCTTCTGGGTTTTTTTAAGGATTATTGCTGCTATTCAGGCTGTTTATTTGTGGATTTGTTAATACTGTAAAACTACTGCATGAGTTTGGTGAGAAGGAAGCCATTTCAGGGGCTAGCATAGTGTGATTTAACACTTCCAGTTTTTAGAAGAAGCCCTTGTAACTGCTCCCACTTTAGCCGCCCCATGTTTCAAACACCTTTCAGGCTGGACACAGATGTGAGCGCTTATGGTCTGGGGGCAATATCGACAGAGGGAATCAAAGGACTTGAGAGGATGATGGTGTATTACAACAAAAAGTTTATGTTCTCGGGAGAGAAATTAATATTCTGCTCAAAGAACATCTGACAGTGGTTAAATCTATAGAACGTTTTCACTGCCATTTCTTTAGAAAAGGATATATGGTTTGGACAAGTCCTCGGCAGGCTGCAGGGACTCTGAAGGGTGCGTTGCCTCCTGATCGCGGGAGGGAGGAATGTTGTGCGGCCCTGGTGGGACAAAGGCCTGAGCACAGGTTTATCTATGAGCAATGCTGGAGGCTTGTTACCAGTGCTGCCCTATCCTGGAACCCATGGAACAGGTCACCTGGGAAAACTCAGAGAGTAGCCCGGTGCCAGCTGTCAAAGTGGCTCTTCTGGAAGTCTGTGTTCCCTTAAGACAGGGAGTTGGGGTGGCAGATGAAGACATCATCTTCTGTGATGGGATTCCTGCTTTGTGCACAATTATGGACTTGTTTTTTGTAAGCAAGCATAATTGCATTGGAGAAACACTTGGCTCTATCATCCAAGATAAGAGGACAAGAGGAAATGGCCTCAAACTGCGCCAGGGGAGGTTTAGATTGGATATTAGGAAGAATCTCTTTACTGAAAGAGTGGTTGGATGTTGGAACAGTCTGCTTAGAGAGGTGATGGAGTCACTATTCCTGGAGGTGTTAAAAAAACCAAGTAGATGTGGCACTTAGGGACATGGTCTAGGGGTCAGGGAGATGTTGGATGAAGGTTGGAGTTGACGACCCGAGAGGTCTTTTCTAACCTAGATGATTCTATGTTTCGTTTCCCCTGACATAAGTTTGCTGCAATAAATTGAATTTTAATAATTTGTTAGTGTTCAAGGAGGTATGCTGCTATTAATTTCTCCATCTCTACTGTTAGAGCAAAGAAAAGGACTGATACAACACCATGTGACTGAAATGTGCTTTTACGCCTATCTGTAAAATACCATTATGATTTCTGGGGTCTGTGTGTGTGAACTAAGTAATAGACTGATGATTTGCTTGCTACGTTAAATCCAGCGCTAGGAAATTTGGAGGGGATTTAGCTATAGCGAGCAGAGATTCAGCTTTAAAGGTTTTGTATCTAAAGCCTTGCTTTTCTAAATGTCGTCTTTATCTATCTCTGAACCACCATGGAGCCATCATGTCACATTTCTAGTGTCTCACTGACATGCGCGTCAACAGACCATGAAATAATAATCGGATTTTAACACATTCATTTCATTTTAAAGTTATTTGGTGCTTTCTTCAAGCAGCAGGAGGGATCAAACACTGCAAAATCAGTTGTGTAAAGGTTTTCATCGCTTTGTAAAACCTCTGTTGAATGAGCTTGCACGTAAATCGGTGGTACCCTGAGATTACTATGGGTTAGCGGCAGCAGCACCGACCTGCATCAGCAGCAGTACATTTCACGAAGCATGAAGCAGAGATGTTTTTTTTCATGTGTAAACTGTTGGTGTGGTTTTTATACAGTGTCTGTGCTAGGTACATTTTAAAAACAAGAGCAGGAAGGAGAGCATTGGAAAACTGGTTCTGAATGTGGGAAACCCTCCTGCAGAAGCAAACAAGTTAGCATGAATTAGCAGACTCCAGCTGTTACTGGTGCCTGATACTGGGGCCTCTGAATTAATGACCCTAGATACGTACGTACTCAGGAGGTGCTTGGGTTCAGGAGTAACGCGAGGGCTGAGCACCTGGGCAGAATTCAAAGTAGTCTGTGCTTCAAAATTTGACCTGATGAGGGCTGTAAGGAAGAAGGTTTGAGGTTGGTTGTTGTTTCCAATTTGTGTGACTTGGTCTCTGTTTTCATTTCCCTTTTATTGCACCTGTTTAGCTACTCGGTGTAACGGCTACTCCTCAGAGGACCCTGTGCTCCAGTGGGATCCTCGGGGCAGAATTGTGAGGACCGTGTAAGCACGTGGAGCTCACTCCTGTGTGTCATTCACGGGCTTGGTGCAGGACACTGTGCTGTGTGCCATGCTGAATGTCAGATTTAGATTATTTCTTCTGGATCCCTTTAAAGTCCATTAATCTTTACAGAGCTGGGACTTTAACAGCTAATGGCCCATTCCAGCAAAGTGCTGAGCTCCCTCAATTCAAAACAGCTTGCAGAATGAGGCCAAAGACTATGAGTTAGGAAGAGGTGTGACCAGAGCTTTGTGAGTACAGCACATATTTAACCCATAGGAAAACCCACAAATTTTAGTAATTTTAAGTGTATTTCACACTTTTTGACTATTTGAAATAACCACATTTGTAAAAACTTGTTTTAATGAATAGAGCTCTTTATGTACAAAGGCAAACCTTTTTCCTCCTAAGTATAGTAGTTTTAAAATACTCTTTCTTTTGTAGGTCTGGCTGCTTCCATCGTCTGTTCATTATTGCTTACTGCTACAGAAACCTCAAGAACTGAAAACAGGCAATTTAGGTTGTGCTTCACCTTAAAAGATTTCTGCTGACGCATACCACGTGTTCATCAGGACTAATAAGACAGATGAGTAAAGAACTTTTGTTATTTCATGCCGTTTCTGATAAAGCTGTTCTTCAGCACAAGTGGAGAGGCAGTACAATCTCTGTGTACGAGCCATGAGAAAGAGCTACTTGGTTACAAATTCAGGCCCCCTTGAAGTCAGTGGGGGTTCTGCCATTTGACTTCAACAAAGCAAGGGCTTCACCATATGTTTAAAAGAAATATTTCACTGGGACTATTGTCAGAATGCTGGTAAATGCTGGTAAAATTTGCCTTCCGCATTGAATGTTTGTTTAGCTTACACTTCAAAGTATTTTGATATAAAAACTTCTCATCAATTTCATTCTATCTCAAGTTGGGTTTGAATTGATTCATTTTTTTTAATTTCTTTGTCCATTTAGAGACCCTACATGGCAACATTTGGGCTAAAAACATGGTAGGGGAGTGTTTGCGTATTTTGTATTGCTGGGATTTAAACTGAATTAAAGAAAAACAGAAATGAAAACATTTGCATTTGTTTATGTAATTAAAAAATGTCATATAAAGTTGGACCCAGGCTAGCGAGCATATCCTTTAATGAACACAAACCTTCACCTTTTTTGCAAGCGCACTGTAAATGGAGAGGGATACATGTCATATCTACCATATCAATGTCATTTTAGAGTATGTAAAAAACCGCTCTATTTGTCTTAGGAAATATCGAAAACTTTTATAGGGAATTCGGAAAATATTTTTTGGCCAGCTTGAAAGGTAAAATCCTGCAGCACAAAGTACAGACATGGGCACAGAGACTGAACAGACGGGCTGCTGTAAAACAACCATTTAATAAGGCATTAAAATGCCATCGACTTGGACACATAAAAAAAAAGCTATGAAAACAAATGCCTTTCAAATAATTAGGATCTTATGCTTGAAACCAGTGTTGATCTCTATGCAGAGATTTTCCTGCTGAAATCAGACCAGCCTAAGTCTGATCGTCTAAGGAAGGAATTAGCAGCGTATAAATTGGCTGCTGCTTGAGATTTTTCTCTTTCTGCCATACCTAACCACTCACATAAATGATCGCTTCAGCTTTTCTATCTCCTCTTTTCTGTTTCCTAAAGTTTTTGGAATACATTTGATATAGTATGCCAGAATAATTTTTTAATCGAATCTTGGGTTTTTATCACGAGCATGTGAAATGGTTGAATTACTGGCTTTTCCCCACCCTGTGTGAGGGAATCTGAGCCAGGCCAACAGATGCAGCCAAAAATAGCAGCAGGAGACCCTTTGCTGATCTTGAAAACATAGTGTGACTTTGCTTTCGCTTGAAGTAATGTACTTGTATTGATTCTAAGATTTAACAACGGTTTGAAGTGGTAGCTGGTGTGTAAAATATATCAGACTGGCTTATAAATGATTAGCCTTTAATAAATTATTCAAGAACAACTTTATCACCTATAATGTATAAAATGTAAATGTATAATGTGTAAAAACACACAAATAATTATAATTATTGATCATTCCCATCTCTGCATTTAAGCCTGGGTCACAACTGTCATAATATTCCTCACCAGCACAGTTCAGAAAAGGTACATTACTCAAAAAGGATGTATTTGGAAGGATGCGCATCTGTGATAACATAATTAGCATGATAAAACAAAATGATGAGGTTGTGGCCCACAAGACAAGCATCAGCTTCTCTACTTGAAGTTGGAATTTAATAGCTTTTCTTACAAAAGTAATGTTGAATGAATATTGTTTTTCTTCTAGAAGAAAATTACTGTTTTGATCTCCTTTTTATTGAGTATTAACCTCAATAATCTTGGAGAAATTAATGTGTGTCCCTTCTGTATTTCATCTCATTTCCTGTTTTGTCGTTAGTCAGCAGTTGGCCCCCAAGGCACATAGAGTTAAACCTCTCATCCAGCATGTGACTTGCTTTCAGATCTGTAATTTCAGATACTCTTCAATTTTGTGTTTTTAACACATTGAGCTGAGTCCCACGATAAGCCTTGTGTGTAACCTTCAGAACCATCAGAATAGGAGATCTTTCTCTTGATACCGTGATTTCATCTATTAATCGCTTTTATATGACTTTTTGCTAGGCTGGTTTTTTAAGGTGTGAAAATTTTCACTGCAGAGGTATTTTGCAACTGTAATTTTGGAATAAGATTCTAAATAACTGGTCTGGTTATAAAGATTTGGGCAGAATTTTTAGGTTCCTGTGAATTGCTGTTAAATCATTTGGCCAGAAGTACATCCCAATTAGTAACCCTTCTATCTAGCAGTAGCACTAGGTAAGTGATTTTTTTTTTTTTTTTTTTTTTAAGTCAGTTGTAAATGATTAGTCCAAAAGAGTAGCATAAAACTTCGAACTAGTCCCCTGCAGGAGTTGGCTGGAGGAAATTAAAGGATCAACAACATAAGGGAAGCACTGAGGTAGGATTGTTCCAGGCTGCAGCCACAGGCTTTCACATGCACTCAGGAAATTGACTTCTTCAAAAGCCGAGGATGCAGGCGTGAGGATGAGGAGGATAGCGCAGGTGATGATTCTAAATCACGGCTCAATATCACATCATTTTCCAAGGGAGAGGTTTCCTCCTCATCTCAATAAAGTAGCGGGTTTTATATAAAAATTGAATCTTCTCTTATGAATTAATAAAAGTTCAGCACAAATCTGAGCTATAAATCTAACGTAGCTTAATAAATAATGAAGACTCAGTTTCCTCCGAATAATATCAGTTGGATGGGTTCTTTTGCCCAAGTAACAGGACTCTGTGTAAGCTCCGCTGCCCATTCCAGAGTCACTGCTCTGTGCCCTGTGTATGGATTCATGTGTTTGTGTGTGTGAGAGCTGTAAAACCAGTGACTCGGGACTGCCTGGGACTGACGGGCAGCGAAAGCATTTTCTTTAGTGTCTGAAGTAAATTCATGCTGCAGAAATGTTGATCTTCTGGGCCTGAGATGGAGATGAAGCTGAAACCTTTCTAGTGGAGTAGGAAAGACTCACAAGAAGGGAAACGCATAAATCTACATCTGGAGCCAAGTATACTGGGAAAGCGTAAAGAGATGGGGGAGCAGGAGTGCCAGAGCTAGGCTGGGAAAGAGCGAAATTCCAAGGGGAAAAGTGGAAGAAAGAAAGAGGAATGTTCCAGGAATGAAGCTCTTATAATGTTCAAAACTTTCATCGGAAGTTAAGCACTGGAAGGCTATAATCCAGATAAGGAAATTAGAACAAAAATTAACAATATTCAGCTATTCAGATGTCAAAAGAAATAGCAGAGTTATTGGTGTTGGAGGTTATTGCCAGGAGGGAAAAGCTCAGCATGTCTTGGGTAATTAAGCTTCATTGGAGAGCACGGATCCCTTCTCCAGGTAAGAAATGCTTTTATAACATGCCATCTTTTGCTATTGTAATTAAACACCATGGGCTATTCTGCACATGAAGTCTTAAACACTTTAGTCCTTTATCATGGGATTTTACTGGCCAGGCATGTGTGTTCTTATGGCAAAAAAAGCACTGACTGCTATAAAAAAAGAAACCCAAACATTTCTTTTTATTACTTGACTCGCTGTATTTTTATATATATTGAGCCAAATTCATCCCTTGTGTAGCCTGGTTGAAGCCAATAAGGATAGATTTGGCCCAAGTCTACATGAGAAAGGTGGTGACAATTAAAATATATTGTTTAATAATGAGAGCTATGGTAGTGAAGTGTCTTTGTGTCTGTGAAATTATACACCACGACACCGTGCTGCCAGTATAGAGTGGGACTAGCAAAACATATAAGACCAGTGTCTGATGGAAAGGCAAAAGCCCTCCAACTTTTATTATTATGATCAAATATCACTAAGGCATTTGAACAGGACTCATTTAGGTAACATCTCCAGAAGTCTCATTTATAATGGAGTATTTTACCGTAGTGCAAGCCTTTTAAAAGTATTTCTTGAGTGTTTTTATATGTGGCTATCAAGGACAGTATGACTGGCTGTTATTAGCAGTAAGTAAAAGAACAGTTTCTATTTCATTTATATTTTAGTCATTTTCAGTAATATTACAAGAAGGAATGTACCCTATCAAATGAGATGTGCGGACACCCATTATTATCACTTCATATTGGTAATTCCCAGTTATTCCCCAGTGTGAGGCATCGTACCGACACCTGAAAGACATCGCTGATGCCCTGAAGATCTTGCCCGTTCAGGCAGTAAGACACCCAAAGCTGACTGCGCAGGCAGCCAGGTCATCTGTGCAACACCACAACAAGTGAGTTTTGTTTGGCTCGCTGGCATGGTGGGCCAGACACTGCAACTCTTCTCTCTATCGCTGTTGAACAGTTATAGTGACTTTTATAAGCCAAAGCCTTACTGTACTGACTTTCCTCCTTCTACTGTAGGTGTTTGGGTAATGGCAATGCATAGCCACTAACCGTATTCCTCATTTCAAGCTCAGCTTTGGAATTTGAAGCCTGGCTCAGCTTTGCTCTGCACTGTAATTGTCGCGACTATTTGGTCGAACTCTACCGGGCACTGGGTCACCTTCTTAACAAGAGGGAAGGTAGGGGGGTGAGAGGAATGACCAGAGCGATTTCCCTTGGGCCTGGAGGACTCAGGGAAAGTCTTTTACCCTGGGGGCCCCCAGCTCCTTCCCCTCTGCTCTGACCCTTTGCAGCTGCTGCTGGGCTACCTGTCACTATGCTTTAGGAACTGGGGGTGGGAAAGGTCAGAGTAATAAGAGGACAGGTATTTTGTTGACCCAAGAACTGAATTACCTCTTGATGGCCCTACCCCAGAGCATAAGGAAGACGGTGATATTGAGCCTCCTTAACTAAGAGACTCCAGCAGAAAGGATAGTTGTAAAGATACAAAATATTACAGATGCAATGAGTTGCTCAGTTCCTCTAACGCTACTGATCTTCTAAGGAGTCTTTAGCCCCGCAGAAATGAGGTGGGAAGAAAAACCACAGAGCAACAAAAAATCATTTTTTCTGTACTTATTGCTCATTCTGACTCTTTTATAGAAATCTGGCCTTTGGCGTTGAACTCAGATAATATTTTATTAGAAGAAAGCATGATTCATTGGAATGGTGCACTTTAAAATCTATGAAAGGAAAACTGGGAAGGACACAAAAGAAGCTCAGCTGTGGAAAACCAATTCAAGGAACGGTTGCCACACAAAGAATCTCAATCCGCAGTAAGAAACAACAGAAAGGAACACAATATTTCCAAGGAAACATCTGAGTATAGCATTGGAGCCAAGTAAGGAATTATTACTGCATTAGCCTATCAGGAAAGGGTCATACAGTATATGTGGTAGGAGAATACCCTGTCATTTTGGAATTAATAGGAATTTTTTTATTAGCATCAACGTGACGATCAGCACTGGCCCATATACCTGTAAAACTGAAACTTAACCAAAGTAGTAATAAGAGATCCCAGGAGGAAGGGGATGTTTAGTCTGTCTTAAATAGGATAGAAGTTACTTTTCTCCTTTTTTGCACATTTTCAGAGACCTGTTTTTCATACTATGAAAAGCATGGCTGGATTATCCATAGTTCTTTAGTATGGGATGTGCAGGCTCGGTCCTTTTTTCCCCCAGGTTCTTAGAGCTCCAGGGTATTTCTGTTTCTAGGTTCTTAATTTAATGTCGCTGCTGCTCCCGAGTTTCTGTGTCACTCTGGAGAGGATGGTCAGTGGATCTATCAGTATTCCAGCCCTCACTTGCCTCACTCTGAATATCCTGCATGTGTTTATGAGATTTGTCCTCTTGCTTTTTCAAGCACACCTCTGCAGCCTACTGGCATTGACACCTGCCAGTCTTGAAGTGCTTGAGCACTGCTTATAGAGAGTTAAACCCCCTTTCTCCGTACATATTGCTGATAAAGAAATATCGAAAAACTGCAGGTCATCCGAGCGTTTATGTAACAGGCATGTGTGCAGTTCTAATGCTGAGTGTAAATCTAGTCCTTCCCTGTGATACTGGGCAGAAATCCCAGTGGAAGCTTTTCCTGCCTCTAACCTGTCTACTTGCCTTTATAATGATAAATGGTGGGAGGGAAGGGGAAGGGGGGGGGGGGGGGAACTATCTAAGCTTTGAACTTCTTGTGTCTTAAGAAGAATGGGGAGGAAGAATGCAGATTCATTTAAAACAGAATTGTTATATGACTAAAATCCTATTTTTCTCTTCTTGGCCACCTTTGGTGTTCTCATAAGTAAGTCTTAGACCAAATCCTTACCCAAAGATGTCTAATCAGGTGAGATATTGTGGCTACTTTTATTTTTTTACTGTTAATTGAATGGATTACCTATCCCCACTTCCATTTTTGTCCTGCATGTAGCTGCTCAGTAGCTGTCACCTTTGCTTTCAGTCTAGGTATCCATTGCATGCGGACTGTTTCATATTACTTCTGATGCTCAAAGCGAGTTCATCACCTTTCCAGGATGTCTCATGATTGATTCCTCATGTCAAGGGCAACCTGCTCTAAAGTTTCAGGCTAAAATGAGTGCTTGGATTTAGTGGGGGTAATCGATGGTTTGAGTCTTATTCATCTTCTGTTTTGAGCTATCCATTTGTGTGTTAGATTCCCAACTAATACTAAATACAATGTATTAGATTCCAAATTTTATTATTCTCTCTATAGCTGCTCAGTTGCACTGGGCATGAGTAAACCATCGTTTGCAGAGTGGAGCTGTGTCATCCATCAAACTCAAATGCGCTGTGCCTCATACCTGAACCACACTGCACAGCCAAGGCAGCAAGCTGGCCGTGTTGAAAGGATCAGAGCGCTGGTCTTGCTGTACTGAAGTCTAGAAAACTTTTCCTATTGACTTCAACAGAAATAGAACTGAGCCTTATGATTTTGGCACAAAAATATGAAAATATTCTTTTTCATCTCTGCTGCACGCTGAACTGCAGCACACATTGTTGTCTGCCTTACGTAAGATAGAGGCTGTTATGGAGATATAGCAGTTTTGCACATATTGTTCTCTGCACATGCTGTTCTCTAGTAAATACTTGTCGAAGGATGCATCCATTCCTGCTGGCAGCATCTCAGGCTTAGTACACAGATCTGGCCCAGTTGAAACCTCCCAACTAGAAGCTACATTTGTCAAATTTTGTCTTTCAGAATTGTTACAATCATTGATGTCCAAGTAGAGGGTGCCGACATTCCACATAATTATCTTTTAAAAAAAAAAAACTTCCTCCTGTTTGCAAGTACAACCCCACTGAAAATATTCATCAAAACTGTAACAACATTTGACTGAAAGCCAAAAATTTGTATTTGCTGAAAACTAAGGAAAATAGCAACCAAACCAAAACCCAGATGAAAGATGTTGGCATTTGCATAATACTCGTTCAAACCTCTTACCCATCAGTATTTTCCTGTGGAACAAGAGCCTCCTGACCTGTTGAAGCTATTCCACCTCTTTTCATTCCAGTGGGTTTTGTTTTTCTTTTGTTAAATAAGTTCATAACTAACAAAAGTAAAAACTCTCCTGGTTTTAATTGAACTGGTGCTGTCAGCACTTTACCCTAATTAATATTCTTTTTTATTTCCTTCTCTCAGGACCTGGTTCCAAAGGTGGACTCAGGCTCAGGAATACAATTTTCAGCCCGGAGGCACGTTGCTGCACACCCTGCGTAAATCCGCCATGACATTTGAAAAGTCAGTCTCAGAAATAGTCAGACAGGTACGTTTGCTGGCCATGACGGGAATAATGGTTTTTCTGACAGAAGGCAGATAATGCAGACTCACCTGGGGGCCGTAACCCCCCAGCACCATGGCACAAAGCTCCAAGGGTATTGACTTCCCTTGCCGTTACCCCCGCGGTTTCTCAGCAGGGTTGAGCAGCCCATGCCAAGTTTAAATTTAAACTTCACTTCGGTTTAAATACAACACAGGCCGGTCCGTACTGCACGGCGCTGGGGCAAGGAGGGGCTGTGGCTCCTAGCGTGAAGCTGCCCTCTGAACACCAGTGCCTACAGTGACTGCCTAATAGGCCAAGCCCAAGGGGCAGTTTCTCTCGTGACAGTGTTTTTGTATTAAAATACAGTTCATATTGAACTAGGATTTTTGCTTTTGTTGTACTGTTCCCAGTATTTCCTTCTCTTTAATTTTTAATATTGATCCTGTACTTTGTGGAAAGGAAGTCGGTTCAAATCCTCATTTTCTCCACCAGCAAGTCATGGACTCATGGTTTCTCTTCGGCCTACTATCACAGCCATAAAACCCCGCAAATCACATTGAATTTAGGCTGCCTCTTGTCACAGTCAAGTGCATAGCACCTCCTTGGAGCAGGTCCTCAAATTAAAATATTGTAAATTTTTTTGCTGTTCAGACACTACTGCAGAAACATGAGTGGCCAAGGAGAGAGGAGGGTTTTTCCTCCTGCTGGAATTTTTCACTAGAACCATCCTCAGGGGAGTTCTCATCTTCAAAAGAAACATTCTTTCTATACAAGCTGCAAAAGGAATTATTTAATGACATCATAAATTAATACAGAGATGCACAAATTTTCCAAAACGTGGAGAGCAAAAAAAAAATTAGCGTTTGCCAAAAACACCCCAGCTCTTCCAGACTTAAGCCTCTCTTGAGCCTGTGAGCTGCCAATGATACCAAATTGAATGGTGGGGCTTTTGGCATGACTTAAGTTTAGCTTGTTTAAATTTTGGCAAATATTCGTATTACTCACATACTCGGCAAGCTGATACAAATATTTGTTCTATTTAGAGTCAAGTCCAAACTCAGAGCTGGCATCAGTGCTGTTGGACTCGGTGGAACGAAACTTGCTTGCGCCAATATTAAATTTGGACATCTACCTTAAAGAAAAACAGAATTTTAAAAATCCCCTGGCCTTTTAATGCAGACTATAATACATCAATGGAAAACAGACCTTGTGTGTATCCAAGTTTTCCTTGCTTGCTAATTTTTGCCTTAATTTGATTTGAAGTGGACCTAGTCTTTCTGCGCTTGCATTGCCGTTCCCTGCTACGATGCAACAAACCGCCTAACCAGAGCTGGTGCTGAAAAAGCCTCCACACATGTGAAGTCCTCCACATTCTTGAGAAGTAAAAACTGTTTAAACGGCAGTAAATCAAACCCGGACACAGTAAGCACACTTGATCTATTTTAATGCTGTGCAGGTTGTTGGGATTTTTTTTTTTTGCATGATGCCCACAGCTTCGTGTTTCTGATTTGAAAACCAAATCCTCAAGGACACTTGGATGCTGCGGTGCTCTCGGTGAGTGCCCACAGCTGGGCAGCACGCTGCCAAACCCACCCAGATGTGAAATGCAGTGGAAATGAAGTGGAACCTGGGTGCCCACGAGCTCACACTTGGGATCGGATACATAAACAGGTTAGAAGTTTTGCAATGGAAAAAAAAAAAAAACCAACCCAAATCCACAAAAAAGAACAGCACATTTCCATTCCTTCGATTAATGCAACCAGAATGTGCTTCAGAGATGTGTTAGCTGTGGATCCGGGCTGAGGTCGAATGTGGTTTGTTAGCTGACCGCTATTTAATGCTGTCTAAATGCTCTTATAAATGTCACGTAGAAGTGGGATCCCATTAACTTCAGCTATTTAGAAATGGGAAATCGAGTCTAATTGGCTGAGCTAGATTCCTCTCTGAGTGGAAAAAGATCATTGCTAGAGAATGATTCATCCCCTTCTAACATAAATGTCTGATCTCTCTCCATTGACCGTAAAAGGAGCCCAGATGACTACCAGATTAGCATATATCCAAATTTTGCACATTTATGTGCTAATTCAACCTTTTACAACCAGGTCCTGTACTCGCAAATATCATGTACTATGTTTTATAATGGAAAGCTTGTTCTTTGCCACAGGGTTTCACAGGGCACTCGCTCAGCTCCAGTGGCTGGTTTCAGACTGAGACTCAGTTGAGCCCTTTAGGATGGCTGGCGGCAGGGCCTGCTGTGTGCTCCCCAGGTAAAATGTGGATTCATTACGCGTTCAGGTCTCCTCCACATCCCCTGCATCAACTGAAAGCTGCTGGAACAATTCTTATAGGACTTACTTTTTAAACTGCCTGAAATCAATAAATACTGCATTGATGAGCAGAAAGCGTAGGAAAAATGGTTAAAAATAGAAGCCATGATGTTTCCTTAAAAATGACATTGTTATTCTGTTGTTCATATTTGTGAAACAGGCAGAAGATCCAGTCCAGCTTGGACCCTGGGCTGCTGACCCCATTAATTTTTAGGTTATAGTGGCAGCATTTGTCTCATCTAGTGTTGATTCAGTGTCACGATGAGAAATGAACCGAGCATTTCAAATACTGGGCAGTGACACCCTCGGACATCTTCCCCTGCCTCCAACCTTTAGTTCTTCTTAACTGCCCTGCATTTAAGCACAGGAACATCACTTTGGTGATTTTATTGTCAGGCCAGTGGCTGCTTTTAGCTTTGCCTTGTAGTGCTCAGTGTATTTAGGTCAATTTATGTCTCCATTGAAAAAAAAAAGAAACAAGAGGTATTACAAACAACCCAAAACCACTTAGTCTTGCTGTGGGCAGGGGAACTTTGATGGTGTAGCTATAAGATGGTAACAAAAGGGTCAAGTGTGCACCTTAGGAAAGTGTGGGATTGGTATAACCAGGCAGTAGGAGGCAAGAGAGACAAGGCATCCAGTGATTCACCACGGAACATTTTTATACTAATTATTGAAATGCACCCAGAGACAGCTTATAGTAGTAAAATGACTTTATGTTCTGATATGTAAAATAAAATGTCCATGCTATGTAACAAACATTGAAAAATTCCATACCACCTGTATCTAATGTGGTTTCTAATAAAGATTTATCTGTAGTATATATGTTTTTTATCTAACCAATTCTTAGTTTTGACATCAAAGGTGTGTAATTAAAAAAAAAAAAAATCTTAAATAGATGTCTTTCCAAAAAAACCTTGCAACATTCATTTTTATTAAGTATTTCATTGGTAAAAAGCAAAGCTGAATTGGACACGTGGCCTGCATTTGTGATATATATATATATTTTTATATATATATATAATATATATATGTATATAAATAGCTATTCAGCATGCAAAAATCGGAGTGATTTCCAAAATCTGTTTACAGAATCCACACCGGTCACACACGCAGTCTGCTGAATGCATGTATGAGATTGTCCTGCTTGAAACGTGACCTCCATTTAGCGGCCTGAGGGTTGTCTCACGGCAAGCAGCCGCCCTCATCCATCAGCCTCTCTTCATTGGAATGGATCCATCAAAGCGCAGAAGTACCTTCCTGACTTCCAAATCTGTATTTCAGCTTCTTCCTTTGCCCATTTTGGAAGTGAGGGAGGGAATCCGCACACACCCCGCCGCTCCCCGCTGTGCACGACTAAAGCTTAAACACTGCGCTCTTTAGTGGACCCAAACTCCCGGCATCACCTCTGTGTTGCCATCCCTCCGGCCAGCATCACCCGGGAGCTCGGCAGGATGGACACGCTGCAGACCGGAGGAGGACACGTCCCAGCTCAGGAGCTTTTTGGGTGAAGTCAGCGGGAGGTTCGCTCCAGAAAGAGCACAGCTTGCTTTCCCACGCGAGGCCGTTTGGCACCGCGGCTGTCGCCGAGGGATCGATCCCTCCGTACCTCGCAGGGACACCCTGGTAGGCAAAGCCAGCACTGAAGGAGTCAGTTCAAGATACTTCCACAGTAAACAAGCGTTGCAATGTATACACTGATTACAGATTTTACCTGTTCTACAAATATTTGTACACTGTGAAGCCTGAGAGGTGATGGGAGCTCTTCCCACCCCGCCCCACAATTAAGAAAATATTCCTCTATGCCTCCTTTATGCTGAAAACAATTCTCTCCAGGTTAACTGCAAAAGAAAAAAAACATAGCACGAAAGGCGTGTTTCAGCTGAATACGAAAGAAATCGAGGACCAACAAATACAGAAAACTGTTTCTGGAAAGTATTAGCGACTTTTAAGCTTAAACTTCATAAATATATTGCAATAAGCAAGTGTGATTCAATCAACGAATGGGCGTCTGAAGACACTGAGTCTGTTCCTATCACTGCAATTAATTTGCTGTTTGGCCTTAGTTTCCCACAGCCACAAATGATGGTGGTTGTGGGGGGAAGACGAGACATTTGTGCATCGGTGCCTTCTCCTCGCCGCGCCATGGCACGAACCCTGCGCTGTGCCGGGGAGGAACCCGAGCGGCACCGCAGCTCCCTGACCCTGCTGCTGAGCCTCCCACCGGCCCCTGGGCTCCTACGGCTCTGCCATTTCCAGAGGAAGAAGGAATTTCTACCCATAAAAAGAGCTAAAGAAGTGCTGCTACAGCAGTCCTTGAATGACACAACCAAACAGATCACTTTGTCCTTGGAGTTCTGGGGTGCTGTGGCTTCGTGAACCAAGTACCGTAAAAGTGAAGCTCGTATTTTTTCCTAAATAGCCAAAATTTGCTTATGGATGTTTAATATTACAAGTAAAAGAAAATGACTGGCTGCTTCACTTGTTAGTCATGCAGATGGTTTCTATTGGGTCGGTAATGAAGACATGAGACTTAATTTATTCAGGAGTCAATAAGAGACTGATGAATCCAGCCCACCACGACAGGAGATGTAATTCTCTGTGTGGCTGAAGATACAAGCTCCTCACTCATACAATCCCTCTGGAAATGCACATTTGTCTCACCAAAGTGCAAGTTACCCACAGGTATCAACACTGATTGAACACTGTCCTGGAGCAGTAACGTTGGCGGTGGCATCGCGTGGCCGTCAGAGTCACCCGTCAGTCCAGTTCTCCACAGTCCCTATCCCTGAATGATACTGCAGCGACGACTCCCTCGACAAGGAAAAGCTTTGTGAGTACAGGAATTCGTTCGCCGCGTTTAGATGTGGAGAGGGGGGTTTTCTCTCGCACACAGACGGGTGCACCCTTTCCCTCGGGAAAGATGAAGAAGGAACGCGCTCCCGGACCTGAGACTGGGACAGCTGGTTGTAGACACTGAAATGGCTGTTACCTGGTGGCTGCGAGCCTTGACCCGCGATGGACGGGAGCCGCGGCATCATGGTGGTGGCAGTAAAATGAGCAGGGAAAGGCTGATAAGGGACAGTTTCCATTGTCTGAACACTGTAGCTGGTGTAAGGTGCGACAGAAGTCCACATATTGCAGCTCAAGGGGGGAGGTGGAGGCGGCAAGTCGTCAACTGTTGAGACCCCAGCGATTTCAGGCCCAGAACCAGAGTACATGCACGCTTCCCTCGGAGTCACCTCGCTGCAGTAGGAAGGGCTGAGCATCTGCTGATCGTACGGAGGTGGGGAACGGAAATAGTGATCGTCTCCTACAGAAGAGGAGGCTTCCAGGTAGGAGCGTTTGCAGGGCAGGTCCAGATGCCGAGCGCTTTCTGCAATCAAAAAAACACGTTGAGGAGCAGCTCCCAGAACGACAGCATTTAACAGCGATCTGCTAAGGGCCTGGGGTGGTTTTATGGAGCCCCCTTAGAAGCCGAGCATGCAATCTTTGATTCTTGCACTAAACAACTGGTGTTCTTTTTCAGATTAATCCGGTTAAACCATTTTAGTTTGGAAATACAATGTACAACATCAAAAAGACATTGTGTTGCAAATGTCAGGCTAATCCCCTCAGCCTCAAAGCATTCTGGTGACATTTATCAGGCTAAGTGAGTGACTTGGGCTACTATTCTCACATCAGAGATTACTTCACGTTCATCCAGATAACAGAGGTCCCTGACGCTCCCGCAGTGTTACTCCTGACAAATTCAAGAAGTCTCTTAAAGGCTCTTATCACAGCCTGCCTTCCTGTCATGACAAAAATGACTCTACATTTCCCAGATATTCGTGTCAAAAGCTGCAGAAATATTTCCAGATAAAGGAGCCCTTTCCCAGTCATCAGTCCTTCCTCTCCGCTTTACGCTGGGAAGCTGTAGCCCCTCTCCTACGGATTCCGCTGAGCGGGGCTGTGTTTGCCAGCAGCTTTCTGTTAGCTGTTCGCAATATTCTCTGGGTGAATTAGTGACTTCATCTGCAGATTAAGCATCTGCTAAAATTACACATTTGCCTCGCAGACCTCATTACTGGTGCTGTTAGATTCTTCATTTGCCCATGATCAGAGGATTCTCACAGTTTAAATAAATTAGCGGTCAGTGAGCCATGCGAATGGGATTTTTTTCTGTGCAGATCTTTTCCATACTTAAAACATGCCATGATCTCATCTGATGCTGGACTAAAAGGACAAGGATGTAGCGGCTGCTCACACAAACCTGAGAACTAGCGGCTAAGAAGAAAGGGATGCTTACACCCAGCTACCACAGCCCCGCTGACCTGCAGCCATCGAGAGCATTGCGAATGGCTCTGTCCTGGGAAAGTGCTGAATGTGCATAACAGCAGTAACGCTAATGGCAGTGTCAGAGCATCTCAGGATAGATAAGGCCTCCTCCAAACAACTGTTAATTCAGCTGATTCTAACAATGGATAATTTTCCAGCATAGCTTCGTGCCGTTTGCATTATGCATTCTGATTATTTTTTTTTTCAGCTCTGACTCAGAGTCTGGATTTGTCTTCTATGGGACAAAACTACTACTAACTGCCCCAAAACCCAGCCCTTGGGCCCTGGCCCTCCAAAACACTTTGATCACATCAGTATCTTTGGAGATCAAGGCCCAAGAGACCAATCCAAAATGAACTGGAATTAGCAGTAAGCTTTCAGTGCTCATGCGCTTAGGTTTATTTGCTGTAATGTTTTTCTAGCTGTAAACTCGAGTTACCTCTTCTTTTGAGGCAATGATAGAAGAGCCCTGAATCTCTCTGTGCTGTGAAGGTGTTGAGTGGCAGATCTTGAGTATCTGAAGCTGCAAATTGCATGTGAGCACCGTTCTCATACTGATAATGTTGAAGGGTCTGGTGATTCCCATGAAGTGGGTTCACATCTGGCTTTGCTGAAAGCTGGCCGTGACTGGAGACCAACCTCTGCCTCATGATGCTTTTGGAAATGACTGGATATTCTTTGCTAAAAGAGGTGAGAAAAATTATTACCAGTTAGACAACAATCAGCATTAACAGAAGGATGAAATATTAGCTTGGCTTCCCTAGAGCATCTCCATCCAATGACTTCAACACCCTTTGCCAAATGCGATGATCTCATACTCATCACGCTCTGCTGGGTGTGGGCAAGTACCATGACAACACACAGAGTGTGTCACGGAATTACAGGAAGAGCTTTTCAGAGGCATAAATGGCATTAAAAGCCCTAATGCTCTCAAACACAAGAAAATGTGATGGCTCCATGGCAGAGCCACCTTTTAACTCCTTCTCCAGAGGGGTGCAGCGTATCAGCAGCAGAATGAAGATTAAAGCCCAGTTTTAAGGCTGTATTTCTGCACAGGGCATGGGTCTGGAGTGCAAACACACACACGCGCGTGCTGCAGCAGCTCCCTATCCCCGCCGAGCACCGTCCCTCCTCGCACCGCTCCCCGTACCTTTGCAGTCGTGCCACGCGCAGGTCACTGTCATCGCTCCCCCTGAATCCCTTGGCAAAGGGGTTGTTTTCGATTTTCAGCTGGGTTATCTGTAAAAGAATGAAACCATAAAGCATTTGAAAAGGGATCAGCACCCTACGTGCCACAGCAGGTCCGAGGCTGTAGGTCTGTAGGTGCCCTGTCCTAGGCGACACCCTGCAAAATGCGGAGTCCACGCGAGGTTCAGCCACCTAAAGACGTGGTGGCAGAGATGGTGACTCTGCGTTCAGCACTGAGAGAACGTGAGCTGTGAGAGTAGGTGCTAGATCTTGCAGAAGCAGCTTTTAGATCTGACAAAATTGCTGATTATGAGTAAGGACAGGAATGCAAATGTTCTTAAGTCTGGGTCTTGTGGTCTTATTCTGGGTTCTTGTTAGTGAGAATATATTTGTCTGATTTAAAAGATTTTCTACATCTCCATGTCAGAGACCCCTCTTCAGAGTGGCTCTCCGCAGTGTGGCTCTCCCTCATTTCCATAACAATTGTATAAATCTTTACGTATCTTATTCTTCTGCGTTCAGGTGATTTTGCAAGAGTGTTGCTATAGCTGACACCTACTCTTTTAGCAATGCTGAAAAATATCCCTTACCAAGACTCCTGAAAAAAACAGCCGGCAGGCATCTATGATGGAGAAGGAAGGTGGTGATGTGAATTTAACCACCCTCAAGGACTCAAAGTTCTCCTCTCAGCTCCCATTTCTCCTCTCAGCTCCCACAGCCCACAGATAGCTCCCAATCAGCTGATGGACCACGAGAAGCGTAGAACCCTTCCTAACCCACAGCCCGGCATCAGGTTTGTACATCTGAATTTAATTTTGGTGTTTAGTGACTGTGGTTTTCCTCTGACACGAGCAGAATTGGGGCTTCAGTCCCTCCCTGTCACCTTCCCCCAGCTTCTTCCAGCCCAGGAGGGAGTTTTGGGTGAACGCCGACACCTTCCTCCCCCAGCTCTGTTCAGGGGCAGCCTCTGTCATCAGCTTTCCATCTCTGGGAGCCCACAGTCAGCTCTGTAACCACAGCTCTCATTTTGGGTTTAGAAAGATGAATATTCGCACAGACGCTTCTTGCTAGCAGGACATTTCTGAGCTAAAAAACAATCAAGTGGTTTGTTTTTTCTAAAAAATACTCAGACCAGGTTTTTAATTGTTAACGCACGAGAGAATAAAACCATTCAGCTCTTCCTCTGAGGCTGCGATTTTCTCGAGACCACAGAGAGGTCATGGTGAGACCTTCTGCTCCTCCGTGGCAGACCACCGAGGTCCTCCCCGTGGGGTGACATCCAGCCCCCCGGCCTGGGCAGCACCGGGGCAGCTCCTTGCAGAATTAGGGCTCGTTTTCCCTGAACCTGACAAGTCCACTCTGCTGCCACGCAGCTTCCAGCCTCCCCAGCAGTGGTTGTGTGGCAGTGACAGTGGAAGTGTGAAGTTTATGAAGCACTTTGGGAACCTTACGGATGAAAGGCACTATTGACATGCGAGACATTTTAAGTAGGTATTAAATAAGCTCTTTCGAGCCTTTTTGGTTAACCATGTTTGGGCAACTGGTCATTTTACACCAGCAGCTAAAGCTTTTCAAACAGGATTCACTTCAGTGTCCAAATAGGGACTTGTTTTGGTTTTTTTTTTCCCCCCCATAGCGCACACATCCATGTATCTGCCCTGAGTCTTTTAACGGGCTTGCTAATTGCAAAATCTTGCAGGGGCTCTATGCTTCAAGCATCAAAGGGCAAACAGGCATCCTGCTTGGAAGGAAAAGGTCTGGTCAGATTATTGGGGAGGAAGAATTTCACATGTGTTGCTGTTCCTGTGGTATTTTCCTATGAATGTGTAGAAAAGAGGCTGATTCAGTCACACGGGGTGGATTTCACGTTCGGGGTGACAGGAGCGTTCCAGTCCTGCTACTTCCCTCTGCACCTTTATTTATGAATCCTGATCTACTTTAAAAACTCCAGTTAATCCTCATGTGACCCTGCAGATGGACGTCACTGTCAGGAAAGCTGCCGGGGAGCGGAGGCTTGTGCAAAGGCAGGGAAATCAGGGACAGAGCCTCGCCACCCCTCACCTCCCATCCTCTCCTCTCCCTGCCCTGATGACACTGCGCCCGCTGTCACCGGAGGTGACAATTAGCTGTCCCATTGCTGTCCATCCTGCTGGTAACGTGGGCTGGTAAAATCCTCGGGCAGAACACTACCCACTGCCAAAAGAAGAGAAGCCAAACCCCACGGGCATCTGCGACACACCCCCCAAAGCACAGAACCAAGCCCTTTATACTTTCTATTCCCCCCCAAAGAAACCCAAGCCCCCTCCTGCCTTCATGTGCTGACCACAGAGCAGGCTCTTAGCTGCGTTTTTATGGTTACATTCCTCGTATGTCTTGCTAAATACACACACTGTAATTACTTTTCACTGTAGATTTATGAGCAAGCTTTACTAGTCATTATTACATTTGCTTGCCGTTTCAAATGACATCTGAGCGTTTATGAGCACGCGGGTTCATTAGCGTCTGGACTCGCAGGCTTTGCCAAGACATTGTTGCCCGGCGATGCTCCTGCTGCTCCTCAGCTGCATCCTCTGGCTCCTCACTCTTGCTTAATGCCAGGGTGGAAACTTCTCTTTTAAAATAGGCATTTTCTGCTGCACAATAGCAGCATAACAGACTCTTCCCCTCCCTCCAAGCAAACAGATCCTGCTCATCAAACACCAACGCTGCGCCGCTGCCCTTCGGAAGGTCGAGAGAACCACGAAAGCCCGTGAACAGAAGTTGGACACCTCTAGCCAGCAAAGGAGCCTACCTTGTGATTCTGGTAGGAGGTCACCGATATGAAGGATGTCTCTGGAAAAACGTGGGTGCAGAAGGCTGTGTTCTTCGACCCGAAAGCGTTGTTCTCGTCCGCCTTGACAATATGCAGTCGTGGTTGGTATTTATGCATTGAATTAAGAATGATCTGAAAAACAATTGATGCTAAAGTGATAAATCCAATTGGAAAAAAAAAAAAAGAAAAGAAAGACAAGACAGAGTTTACTGGCAGGACACAAAAGCCCAGTAGTGCTCAGCTTTGGCTTTGCTTTCAAGTTAGAGGGGAAACTTATATCGTACAAATGCACGTGAACAAGACAGAGAAGATATCTGCTGCTCTGGCAAGTAGAACTGCATTTAAAGCTTTCCTGGTAAACCCTCATTTTCTTCCTGCTATTGGATAGAGTCAGTCTGGGTGGAAAAAAAAGTCATAAATTTTTTTCCCAGCTCACGCTGAAGCTGTACAATATATATAATTCACCAGCAGACTGGTCCATAAAGATTCCTAATAAATACTTTACTGAGCTGAAAAATTCACCGTTTAGCAGAGGCAAAAAAAAAAATTCACACAAACCACAGGGAAAAAAAAAAGCAAGCTGTTTTTCTTTTATCTGCTGGTAAAAGAAAACTACAAAAGAGGAGATTTATTTTTTTTCCCCTCTTGTTTGTGGAGCTGCTCCATGCGGGTGGTTGGGTCCGGACACCCCTTGCGGCCACCTCTCACAGCTTCTGCCCTCTTCTCCAGTCCCTGCCAGTGAGAGACAGGAGCCGGCCAAGCATTTTTTTACGGGGGGGATCTATGGGAGGTGAGGAAGGGCTGAGATCTGGCAGGGATTGCACAGCCCGGGCTCAGGCCAGCTCTGACGGAGCGTCAGGAGCTGCTCGTCCAGCCTGCCCCTGCAGCTACAAAGGAGGGACATGCTCAGATGCTACAGAAGAAAATGGTTTTACGAAAGGGAATTTCTTTTAAGAACTGGAATCTTTTAAAGAAAAGCCGTTATTCCTTTTACCAGGCAAAAATAAGTACTGGTTTCTTCTTGTTTTCTTTGCGTAACCCTTTTCAAGCTGTTCTTCCCTCTCCCAAACTGGCTAACTAAGTCTGTTCTCCCAGAGCTCAGCTGGTCCTGGAGATGAGGGCATCTCCAGCCTGGTTGACACGTCTCCCCTAACTGGGGTGCCCAAAGCAACTACTAAGGACTCATCCATCCCCAAGAGAGACACCAGACATAGGTCAAGTAGGGAAGACTGCAATGGGTAGTGTCTTTAATGGGTAGTAGATAAATGGATGGATGGATGGATGTACACCATGCAGCTAAGCAACAGCAGTTTACACTACTTGTGGATTTAGCCAATGTTAAATGAGAATTACTAAGAAACAGAAGACATTTGCTCCATGATCGACTCTTGAGTCTGGAGCTGGTTCGATTTCGTGCCCGTCTGTGCCGAGGAGAGCTCGCAGCGGCAGCGCTGCTCTGTGCGCTCCAGCTGGGACGGGAGGTAGCACAGGGAGCTTGTGCTCTTTAAACCCCTTCGTCTGGCTGCACGTAACTCTGCCCACAGTAGCTGGCTGCATTTTATACCACTTAAATGCAATTTTTATTGTTGACATTTTCCAGACAACCCTCCCTGCTCCCCAAGAGAGAGAATGAGGAATTTTTGGCATTTTATCAGCTTTGCATCAAGCCTCTTAACCACTTTGCGGCTGTTGATGTGCAGGGTGTAGATCTGAGAGCGCTGGCTCAGGTTTGGGTTTGGAGCCTTTTCTCCGCTTTCATGTATCAGCCACTCATAAAACAAAGCCAAGATGAATAACACCAGAGGGCCGAGACTTTTGTAAGAAGGGATATTTTAATTTTCAATAATTGAGAGTTGAGCCAAGCTGGTAAATAAGGGCTGTCTGGAGCAGAAGCTGGGGTGTGCTGAGCTCTCCTCACCGCCCGTCCCTGCCTGCCCAGGTCCTGCAAGGACAGGTGACTTGTCCCCAGAGTCAGAGCAAGTCAACGGCAGGACGAGGAAAATCTTAAACTGAGATTTCCAAAGGGGAAAATTAGGATCCTAAGCTTCAATATGCTCTCAATAAATAGTACATATTCCACCTCCAAATTAGTACTCACTGGGCTACAACAGCCCCTTAAAAAATGATTTTCTCCTTTTTTATAACCTCTTTAAACCCGAACAATTTCTAAAATGAACAAGACATTACTTTTTGGAGCCCGATAGACACATAGAGGAAAAGATTCCTGGCACATTCTCAAGGTTACAGCAGTGGCTGCAAACCTGCCTGGAGCTTCATCATGAACTGCTCGATACCTGCGGGATGTTTGGGGGGGGGGAGCTCTAAATGGTTTAATTTAGCCACTGCATTTACAAGGCTGGGCCTTTCTGTCCCTTGCACCTAAGTTACTTTTGCCCATGTGTCTCTGTGCAAGTACCCATTGCAAAGCGCTGAATTTCTTTGAGTGCGTGACCATGAAAGGAAACCCCCTTGAGATGTGCCAGATCAAAGCGGAGCAGCCATCGCTGAGCACAAAACATGATTAATAGATGTGAGAGCCACACAGCCCCGAGGTTAACGTCGTTGAGTCAGTGTCCACGGATGCGGATGGGGAACAGCTTCCAGCAAAGCCTCATAAAAATACGCAGTTCTCGTATGATGGTGAAAAAGCCCTTCAGCTATTTGGCAGAGTGGTCAGCGCGTCAGCTTGGGGATGAAAATGGGAAGTCGTGGTGCTGTTTGGATCCCTCCCTGCGCTCCCCGCCAGCTGCAGGGATGATTTCTCACATCTTTTTTTTTTTCAGGAGGCAACGACCACTCTCCCCATAGTCATAACAAGCATTTCACAGGCTTGAAAACAAGATTTATACGTACAGAGGCTGTGCTCGCACACAAGTCCACCTTACTTGCACTCGCTGTAAGCCTCGTGCCTTCAAAAACCCTCCAAATCATTCAGAAAAAGCCTCCCAACCCTTAGCTGCAAAACACCACATGAAATGCCAACAATTCAGGCTAAATAGTTTTCAAGGCTGCTGTGGAAAACTGATCACTGGCTAAAAATACACAAAACAAATGTAAATTCCACTGCGATGACGAACATCTGCGGAAAGATTAACTTAAAGAATTGTGTCAAAAATGAGAAGTATTTTGATTGATGGGCCAGAGCACGGCTGCTGCTGGTCAGAGCCGGGCAGGCAGGACTTCAGCAGCAGCACCGAGCAGGACAGAAGGTGATGCAGGAGCTCTCAGCCTCAAACGTGATGCTAAAACAATAACTTTAGATTTTCCTGCACTTCTCTTTTTCACGGCAAGAGCACGGGGAGATTAAGTCAGTGTCAGATGCTTCACACACATCTTTAAATTGTTTTCTGTGCAAAATGTAGGCAGTTTGAAATAGGTTCACTACTAAAAAAGAAAAGGTGTTTCTCTTGTCTTGCCACGAGAATAGTTACTAGTGTGTTGGTTAGAGGGGAATTTTTATGTGATAAAGGACAAGGGTATAAAATCAGCAAGAAAAACAGTGTTTGCTGAGCAGCACTGAGGCACTTTAGCAGCTGAAAGCCTCTCTCTGCAGCTTGGTGATCTTGTCTGTTTGCCTGTGAAGGAAACAGCTCAGCTTACAGGAAATGGTGGCATATTTAGGAGGCTAATAAGCAGATTTTCTTCTCTGTATTAGGAAAAAATGTGACCAAACAACAAAAGGTAACTTAAACAGCTATGCCAATCAGAATCCTCAGTTTCGGTGGACAACCCCAAATTTAGGAAGTGGATATTGGCCACACATCCTGACACAGGCCCCCATGGAGAAGTCATCTCCCACCACCCCCCCAAGCACTCTCTTTCTCCAGAAAATCCACATCTTCTGGAAACAACATGGCTGCTAAAAAATACCCCTGTGGGTCACAACAATTTCTTTATGAGCATCAGTGTGGACGGCACCAAAAGCTCTGAGGAGCCACCTGAGCTGCTGCAGGGACCCCGCAGTGGGGACACAGCTTGGGCTGCACCAGGTGAGACCCAAAGGGCTCCTCTGTCATTTGAGAACCTCTTTACACCTCTCAAGACGGTCACCATGAAGCGCAGTGTGAAAGCCTGAAGCTCTTGGGGACCCCTGCCCACGCACCCCCCGCGCAGCATCGCTGCCGGCCAGAGAGGAGCCGCAGCGGATCTCGAGGGTGATGTCACTTCTACCCCCTCAACGTCGCACGTGTGGACCAGATTGTGAGCAAAGCGAACTCCAAAGTCAAATGTGAGCTTACACAAACATCTTTTTTTCTTTTTTTTTTTTACCCCCCCATCTCCCTCCTGTGTGCTGATCACAGAGTTGGCAGC
>JAVSBS010003471.1:0-11081 GCA_033124195.1 Coracias cyanogaster | reverse complement strand
CTGAGCGAGCCGCCGCACGCGAGCCCGGAGGGGCCGGGGCTGCCGCAGCGTCCGCGCCGCTCCCGCCGCCGCTCCCGCCGCTCCGCCGGTAAGTGCAAGTGCCCGCCCGCTCCCGACGAAGTTTCCCCGCCGAGCCGCAGCGGTGCGGGCGCTGCGGGACGGGGGCAGCCCGCCTCTCCCGCCTCTCCCGCCGACCCCGGAGCCGTCCCCGCGGCCGCGGACCGAGGACCGAGGGGCGATCGTCCCCCGGTGGGGTGGGGTGGGCGCGGACTGGCCCGGCCCGGCCGGTACCGACCTCGCTGTCGCCGTGTCCCGGGAGCAGGGAGGGGGCCGGCGCCGGCCGCAGCTCCCGGGGCACCGTTCCCACCTCCTCCCGGTGCCCGTGGGGCGCTGCGCCCCGAAGGCGGGGAGCGGAGCTGGGAACCGAGCCTGCGGGGCGGGGGTGGGGCGGCCGCTGGCGCGGGGGGGGCTGCGGGGCTGGCCGGGACCCGCCTGGGGCGTGGGACACCTCCGAGGACGCGGGCCCCCCCCCCCGGGGGGATGCAGAGCGGAGCCACCGGGTCCGAAGAACCGTCCGGGCACCGGGGGATGCCCCAGCCCCGCGTCCGTGCGTGCGCCTGGCGGCGGGTGCCCCGGGGCTGCCGGCCCGAGGGGCGGCCGGGGCTGCGGGGCCGTCCCCGGTGCGCTGCGGGGAGCCCACCCCCGTGCTGGGAACCGTGGGCGGCCGCAGGCCCCGCTGCACCGGCGGCTCCTCCGTAGCGGCCTGGCCGGGAGCCAGCTCAGCCCGTCCCTGCCCCGGGCTGGGCTTCCCCGCCGCGGCCGCCGCAAGCCCCGCGATCCCCCCTGCGCCCTTCGCGCTCGCTGCGGCCGTCGGGGGCCGGGGTGGCCCGGGGGGGGGGCTTACCCCGGAGCCGGCACCGTCAGCACCGGGGGGTCCGCGGTACCCGCAGCAGGGCGGGCGGGATCCCGGCGGGGCCGCGCTGGGGCCGGGCGAGCTCGCAAAGGTGTCGGTGGCCCGGGGACGGGGGGGACACGCGTCCGTGGTTCCCGCCTCCGTGTGTCCCCCCCACTCTGCCCCGGGCGCTCCTCAGCGCAGCGCTCTCCTGTCCCCCAGGTGAGAGCGGCTGGGGCAGGTGATGGTGTGGGGTGTCCCCCGCTGCAGGGAGGGATGTCCCCCGCTGCAGGGATGCCACCCGCTGCAGGGTGTCCGGCAGCAAAGCCCTCCTGTGCCGTGGCAGCTGCAAGGCGCTGAAGGACTTCCTCGCCTGCTCCTCTGCTGCAGCAGAAAACTTCAGTCGGGGAGCGAAGGCTCCGGTTTGCTGCGCGTCGAGGTGCTGCTGCAGCTCTGTCGCTCCGGTGCATGCCCAACGCAAGCGCAGCCACCGGCAGGAGTCGTCTCCCGCCTGCTGCATTGCTCCTCGCTAGCGCAGCGCCTTGGCCGCAGGCAGACGGGGGCTGCCGGAGCCCCCCGGGACACCCCCGGGGTGACCGGTGCTCTGCGACGTTGCTCCGTTTGGGTGCTTTATGGCCGCAGGGTCTTGGTGGGCAGACGCGTGGTTTGTGGTGGTCCGTGAGCTGATGGAGCGCAGGGCGCTGGGGAGGTGATGCACCCAAGGTCATTGAGGCCAGCAGTGGCAGCGGGAAGGGAAGAGCACAATCCAACAAAACACGCCACCGCCCCCCCCCAGACCCCGAAGCCCTCTCAGAGCGATGCCCTGTCCTCTTCTTGCATCTGGGTGACGTGCAGAGATGAGTCTGACCTTGCCCCATCACCCGGCACCGAGCCTGGCTCTCCCAGCCCGCCATGGCAAGCGCTGGTGCCCCGCTTGTGCTCCCCTTGCCAGGAACCGGCCTGAAGCCCCAGTGCCCTGGATTCTGCAGGGCAAGGACACGTCTCCTGCCGCCCGTTAGCCCGGCGATGGCAGCAGCAGTGAGCCAACATCGGCTGCGCTGCATCGCTGCCGGCAGCCCTGGCTCTGCACCCCTCTGCCGTGCAGTGCCGGACTCAGAGGAGGAGGGAGGACATATGCACATACCCATAGATATCCACAGATATGGGCATTTCCTGATTGCTATGTGCTTGGGGAGGGGGTTGAGAGTCAACTGCCTTTCTGCCAGCGAGTTGCCTGCGTGACACTGTGCGGGCCGGCCGCAGTGGGATGCCGCAGCGGTAGCTTTTGCTGCCAGCTGCTCCCAGGGGAGCTTCCTCCTGTTCCATGAACACCAGGGATGGTGGCTGAGCTTGAGCTGAAGGCCACTGAAGCGAGTGGGAACTTCTGCTCACCCCCTGAGGGGTGGGATTGGGCCCTTCCTCTGGCTCGTGCTGATTTTGGCGAAGCCCCAGCTCCAGGAACCGGATGACTGCAGCCCCTAATTATGACTTGAGTTTCTCCTTCCCCGGGCTGCGCAGGAATGCTGCGAGCCAGCAGCCCTGGTGTCCTCCAGCAGGATCAATGCCCGAAGCTCATAGACGGGACCCAGTGCTTGCTGGTTTCCGAATCTTGAGAGTTTTTTCTTCCTTACCCCCCTGACAGCGGACCTCGGCGCTGTGCCCGGCCGTGCTCCTCCTCAGCCTGGCAGCCACCGGCACTTTGCCTGTGCCAACATCCGGAGCTGCCGGTAAGTGCAGTCTGGCAAAAGGCTTTTGCCCTTGGCTGTGGTCGGCCTTTCCCTCCCGGCTGAAAACCCGGCTGGTCCCCACGCGGGGCTGTTCTGCCCTGGGCTCGGCTCCTGCCGGAGCCCACATTCCCCAAAGTGCTCTTTGATTATTAGCCCTAATAATTGTGTTATCTCATCGGCTGAAGTGTTTCAGATGCCAAAGCTAATTTTGCTCTTCATGCCTTCCTTCGCCAGTAATGGGATTTTGATAACATCACGCGTCCAAAAGTATTGGATAAACTCGGCATAATTCCCCATTTATTAATTAAACTGTAAATTAGGCAGCATGCGACTGGAATCTGAGATGCCCTGTACCGGTGTAATCCTTGAGCCAGGGATGGTGCTGGCACTGTGTAGGCTCTGGCCTGTCTCTGCCAGCCCAGGGTGGTGGGATCCCAGTGACCCCCCCAGTTTAGGGGCTACCACCACGTCCCAGTGAGGTCGCCCACCCCATTGCTTCCTGCATGCTGGAGATCGGGTGATGCTTTACTCTGGTGCCTGCAGGAGGAACCGCGGTGTCCCTGGATTTCGCTACCGATCAGACAGAGGGGTCAGGGGCTGGCAGAGCTCCCCGTCACCCCGGGCTGGCTCTGCCCGTGCTGCAGCCCCTGCGCTGGGGCTTTGGGAACTGCAGCTGGTTCCAGCAGCACGTGTGGCAGAGCCGGGCTTTGCCAAATCACTGCTGTCTGGACCCACATCCTGCTCTCCTGGCTTGTTTGATTGCACCAAGTCCATCGCGGCTGACCGCGGGCCCTCAGGCATCTGCAGCCCTGCCTGCCTGGAAGGGGCTTCTGGTGCATTGGGGCATCCTTCATGTCATGCTTCTTAAGGAAAATGGGTGTGTTTTCATTAACCTGGGGTGTTTCTTTCTCCCCAGCTCTTCTCAGCCCTGCAAGGCTGCAGCGGGTGTTGGCTCTGGGCTGGCGCATCCTCGGGGATATGGGGAAGCCAGGACCAAAGTGGGTGCTGGTGCCACGAGGTGCAGGCGGGTGCTGGGGACAGATGTGCCCAAGCTCAGCACCACATCCAACCCATGAGCCCCACTGAGCCCACGCCGAGCTGGAGGTGGCTTGGGGGTGTCATCCCACTGCTGGGGGACCTGGGGAGCTGGTCTGGGGCTGGGCTGACGCCACAGGAGTGGAGAGGGTCTGCAGGCAGCGAGGTCGGCAGAGCTGGTCTGGCAGCCGATGCGATGGCAGCTCCAAGGCTACGGCAGCGGTGGCGTAGGTCAAGATGTCCCTCATCGCCCGTGAACCCACTGTGGTGCTTTGCACCAAAGCGATTCTGCCAAACCCTCCCCGAGCTGGGACCAGGCTCCAAACCACTCGGTACCATCCCCGTGTGCCAGGGAGATGCTTCCTGCCTTCTCCTGTGGGCACGGGCTGTCCCCAGGGACATGCTGTGACCAAGGGCTCCTGGGACCAGGGATCCCAGAGGTGGCACTGCAGCTCCCATCGGCCTTGAGAGGAGGATTCAAAGGGGAAAAAAACCCCCAAATTTCTGTGCCATGTGTGGGTTTACAAGCACGTACATGCCTTGCAGGACTGATGATGTCTCGCTCTGCTCCCAAGGGGTTATGGGATTTCCTCCCAGGACCGAAGCCTGGAGAGAGCCGGGTGGAAGGTGCCGGCATGTGCCCACTGCTGCCCACGCACGAGCCCTGCGTCGCTGCCAGCAGCCTGGCGCAGCCGCTGCCCTGTGCCGCAATGAGCTGCGCTGTGGCCGTGCCAGGCTCAGCCACTGGCTCATGCTGCCTGAGAGCCTGACGGAGACCCTCTGGTCTGGTGGCCTTGGCTCCAGGGACCCTTGGGTGGGACGGTGGCTGCTGGTGCCGGTTTGCAGGTGCTGGAGACGGGGGGAGCCGGGGTGCTTTGCAGCTCCCCAGGAAGCTGGGCTTTCCGGGTTATTCTGGGGGGAAAGAGCCTTCCCTGGAATGCACCCGTGGAGCAGCTCCTCCATGCAGCCCTGGAAGCATGTGCTGTTGTGCTTGTGTCCCCAAGGAGAAACAAAGGGATGCAGAGGGGCTAGGGAGGAGCAGAGAACCCCCCATGGTGTATGGCTGTGCCCATCGCCTGGGCTGGGCTCCTGGCTCTCATGGTGGCTTTTCTCCTTCTGCACAAGCTTGATTCATGGGAGTTGGTCCCCGGTGTCCTTCCCTTGGTGGTGCTTCAGGCCACAATTCAATCCCACTTGGGCTGGTGTGGTGCTGCGTCCCCACTGATGCCGTCATCGTTGTGCCTCTGACTTTCTCACCTCAGATGCCAGCAGGGCGGGTGGCCCTAGGGACACTGGGCCATACTTTGCCTCTGGAGCTCTTGGAGCTGGGCAAACAGCCGCCAGCATTGCTCCTGGAGGCAGCTGGTCCCCAGAGCCTGAGCCTGGGCTGGCAGGAAGGAGGGAGATGCTGAAGGTCGAGCTGGTTTTCTGGATTTCTAACATCATCCCATCACCTCCTCAAGCTTGGCTGGGTGCTTTGGACATCCCTGGGGGCTGCAGCCCCACGGGCACACGGAGCCTCAGCCCTGGACATGGTACTTGGTGCTCACATCTGCTCGTTTACCCTGTGTGGTTTAGCTCGGGAGCAGCGCGGGGCTCCTGCCTCTCGTCTCCAATCGATCCGCCTTGTCTCCTGGAGCAGCTTCTGGCGTTTCCCCAGGAGCTCGTCTGGCTTTTGTTTTTCTCCCCCTACATTGATCAGGAGCTGTGGCTGCTGCACGGAGCCGTTGCCAGGGAGGGCGGCAGCCGGGCAGCGGTCGGGCAGAGCGGTGCCGGCCTGGGCGGGCACAGTTCGAGCGCTCTCGCCTGCATGGTGCCTTCAAAGTGCCAGAACAACTCAGGCCATCGCCTTCTGTTGCCCTATTTATCTGCACTGGTCTCACTGATGGAGCAAGGCATGGCCACCACGGCGTCACTGGTGCTGGGGGCAGGATGGGTGCTGGCAGCCCCCATCGCCCTTTTTTGGGGAGATGTTTTTGGCCATTGGCAGCTCCGCGTGCCAAGGGTGGGTTGCCTGCACTGGCTGCGGCTGGGGTGAGCCTGGGGGTTTGCCAGGGCTTGGCTGTGGTGGCTGGTGCCATATGGGATGCTCTGGTGTCCTCAGGGATGGCTACATCCCCACGGCTCAGGGGACCAAGCTCTGCAGCAGCTCCAGGTGCCTTTGCCATGGGTGCCGTGGCGGCACATACCGAAACCCTCTGGAGCAGGTGGTGGTGGTGAGCGGTGCCAGCCAGTCCCTTCAGCCTCCCCATGGGTTGGAAGGATGTGGGTGACCCTCCTCAGCACTGGATCATGCTTGTGCCACCACATTTGGGGCTGGAGAGGCCATGGGTGAGTGGGACCTTGACCTGCCAGTGCCAAGCTCTGTAAGCAGGAACCTCGGTGCAATCTCACATTTGCTTCTCAGCTAATTAGCAAAGTGGTTGCCTTCTGGGCCATCTCTGGAGCATTGCAGCAGCATCAGAGGGAAGTGGGAAGCCAAGAGCCATAGTGAGGAGAGGGGAGAAGGTGCTCACCAGCCCCTTTGCTGTGGCACCCAAATGACCATTAACTCCATGAGCAGTGGCTGCTGCAGGGCCTGGAGCCCCAGCCCCAGCCCTGGTTTCAGGTTCCTTGTGTCCTTCCTTCACTGCCAGGGCAGCAGCGGCACCATCAGTGAGGGGTAGTTGGGGCCTGAACCCTTGGGAAAGGGGGTCTTGGGGAGAGCAGCACCCATAGGTGCCAGGCACAGTGCTGAGCACCCGATGGTGAGCCCCTAAACCCGCTGGAGCAGCCGCAGGCATCGCGTGCTGCTACTCGCCTCTTCCCAGGTTCACCTCCGTGTGTCCTGGTTTTAGAAGCGAAGGCACAGAAAAATCCCCGAGCTGCCTGCTGCAGGAGCCAGCAGCTGGTCCCTGTGCGGGAAAACATCCCTGGGTAGGGACAAACCCTTCGTGAGCAGCCCCAGGTGGTGCAGAGCTTTGGGTGGGCACTCACCAGCACTGACAGGGACCCCGGTACCTGGCAGGTGCCAGGAGGGCACGGGGCTGGGGTGATGCTGCTGCAGGGAGATGCTGGGGAGCTGGGCAGGGGGGTCAGGATGGGATCTCCCCCTCCCCAGCTCATTGCTCGCCCAGCCCCGCGGTGCAGTGACCTTTCACTGCCTGCAGTAGGCTGGTGGGAGCCGCAGCAGCGCTCGGCAAAGCTCTCCGGCAGCAGGAGCTGATGGTTTTGCCCTGGGAGCATCAGAAGCTGTTAATCTGGTACCCGAATGATGAGTGAAGGCTGCCTTTGAGACTGCATTTAACTATGAGGCGCCTCGTGGTTTTGCTGTAAATAATGCAGCTGCTGTGATGCAAGGGCAGGTCTGGCCCTTGCATTTATTTTTTAATTTTTTTGTTTTACAAGATCTCCTTGTGTCTCCTTCCTCAGGGCCAGGGGCTCCATGGTGGGAAGCCCAGATCCTGGCACACTGAGCAGTGAGGTGGGAGCTCATCACGGGGTCCCTGGCCCTGCCTGGTTTTGTGGTGTCCATCCTCTGTGCCACCACCTCAGGGCGAGGGTGGGGACCCTGGATGTGACCCTGGCCATTGCGGGGCTGCAGGGACCTGCAGGAGACACCGGCCGGACAGCTCATCAAATTTTACAGGAACTGTGTAATTCTCCGGCACGGTGCCCCCTGAATTACTCATCTCCCGGGAAAGCGCCTGCGGTCGGGGCTGCCGAGCCTCAGCACATCATTATTTTTAATTAGAGGAGCCGGGTGCTGGCTGGTGATGAGAGGCAGTGAGCACAGCATGCCTGCGCGGGCACGGAGGGTGCAGGCCGGCGTGGGTGCCCAGCCAGCGATGCCATCGGTGCCTGGCCGGCAGGTTGGTACAGCACCGCGGCTCTGGTGGGTGCTGGTGGCTGTGGCACTGCCCCAGGCAGTGGCAGGGTCCCGGTGCAGCCCTGAGCTGGGAGGAATGATGGGGTGCATCACTGAGGCTCAGCCCTGCTCGGGGGGTTTCTCTCTGAAGGGGTCGCTGCCCTGTGCACTGCCTCAGTTTCCCTTGGCAGGCAGGCAGCAATGCGCCCTTCGGGGCTGGGAGGGCCGGAGAGCTCAGGGAGGTCTGGCCAGTGGTGACTGCTCGTACTCGGGTGGGGGGACACGGGAAGGCATCTCTGCGTGGGCCATGTTTTGGCAGCTCCCGTCCTGTGGTGCCACTCGCCGCTACCGGAGCCTCCTCGCTCCATCATCCCGCTTGTCCCTGCTCCTGCCAGCTCTTGTGTCCCAGCCTGGTATGAGTATCATTCCCTGAAAAGCGTGGGGCTGGAGGAGCAGAAACTCTCCTGGCCCTCAGCAGTGTAAATCGGGAGGGCGTGCTGGCGGCAGCGCGATCTTGGGGGGAAAATGCTCCGCGAGCCCTGGGAGCTGCAGTGCCAGCTCAGGGTGCTGCTGCCAGAAGGTCCGATCCGGCCTCACCGCAATCGCGGGTTTCTGTGGTGCTGAGGACAGTGAATGGGGCTGGGCTTTGCTGGGCTGGGTGGTTGGAGAGCCCCTTCGCCCGGGCGTCTGGCAGCAGCCCCCTCCCCAGCTCCCCCTCCTCTCCCTTCTCCCTGACCCCTTGCTCTCCCTGTGCCTCCCTGCATCCCTGGCCAGAAGTTCTCTGTTAATTAAATGACTATTAGAAGCCAAGTCATGTTTTTGCCTTAATTGGCCTCTCCCATCTCACTGCTGCGAGCTGAAACTCTGGCCCAGCATGTCCCCTCCATGTCTGATGCTGGACGCGCTGGTCCCAAAGCAATGGGAGCACTGGGGGGGTTACTTCTGCGAAGAGCTGGAGGGATGCGCAGGCATCGTGGCAGCGGGTCCAGCCGAGATCGGATCTGCCCCACCAGCCCTTGTGCTGTTGTGCCCAGGAGCAAAACAGCCGCTGGCATCAAGGTCTAGCCAGGCCACAGCCAAATATCTCAGCTTTTGCCCCAGAATCCCCCGGGATGCATGGCAGGAGCTTTCCCGAGTGCCCGGGCTGCCTGCCGACACTGGGGTGGGGGGAGCTCCTCTCAGGGACCAGTTTGGGATTTTCATGACTGGTTATCCAAGCCCAAGTGCCAGCACAGGGCGGTGCAGGTTTTGGGGTCAGCTCCCAAAGATGTTCGTGGAGGGCTGGGTGGTCCCCCTCTCTCCATCCCAGCCGGGTGACACATCCCGTCGCCTTAACAGGGCCATGGCCCCAGCTTTGCTGTCCCATCATGGAGCAACAGCCCATTGCTCTGGGCCCATGGTGGCATCAGCCCTTCGTTAGCTAACGAGTTTCCCCTCCAGGCTGGGATGTCCCCAGAACAAGCCAGCACCCTGGGCTGGGAGAGCTGGGGGCCGACCCCCCACCACCCTCCTGCCCACCACCCAATGCTCTGCCAGCAGCTGCTGCTGTGAATTGCTGCCTCAGCCTCATTAATCTTGATTGGTTGCCCTTCATCATCACTTCTCCTCCCTGGGGGGGGAGAGACTTCGGCTGCCAAAGTCCCCGTGGAGGAGCCCGGGGGGTTTCCAGCAGCTGGATCCCTCCAAATCCCCCCCAGCCACTGCGGGGCCGGGGACATCCCAGTCATTCCATGTCCCCAAATTCCCTTCCTGGGGCTGGTCCTTGGCACAGCATCTCAGCTGGTGAGGGCGGGAGCTCGGGGGGTGCTGGAGGTGGGGGGCTGGATTACGGGGCAATCATGATGTCAAAAGCTTCTTATAAAATATTTACCTGAAATAGTCCAAACCTTGCTGTTTTCCCCAGTTTAACTGGCCTGTCTACATAACCCAGCAGGATGATTTGCTGGTGGGTGAGGGTCCACACACCCCTCCACGTGCGGGCCCTAGAACCCCCACCCCAGCTGAGAGCTTCCCTCTCCATCCATCCCCACCACGTCCCACAGTGGGTGCAGAGGTGGCGGAGCCTCTGCCCATGGCAGCGGGACAC
Source organism: Coracias cyanogaster (assembly GCA_033124195.1). Classification (NCBI taxonomy): domain Eukaryota; kingdom Metazoa; phylum Chordata; class Aves; order Coraciiformes; family Coraciidae; genus Coracias; species Coracias cyanogaster. The sequence continues at coordinate 1,494 of JAVSBS010003471.1, read as the reverse complement.
TGCCATGAGGGGAAAACCCTAAATCCCCCTTTTTTTTTGGCTTGCGGGATGTGCCGGGTGCTGCGGCAGCCCGGGGGGGTCCCTAGGGCAGAGCCTTTTACCGGAGGAGGAGAGAGGAAGGGCTTGTGAAAGGGATTTTCCGGGGTCAAAGCTGCTTTTCCTGCTAGGATGAACGCCCCAGGGATGGATGGAGGATGGGTTTGCCGGCTCCAACCTGGGATGTCCATCCTGCCAGACCCTGCGGTGCTGCCGGCAACCAAACCCCCCCGCCCGGCTTTTCATTCCAGGAGAGGGGAGTTTGTCCCTGGAGCCAGAGGAGTTTACACCCACAGGAGCTTGTTTTGGGCTCAGGGCAGCTTGTGGGGGCTGCAACGGGGGGGACTTTGGCCGTGATGGGGCTGAGCCTGGAGGGGGGTGCTGGATGCGGCCCCTGGGGAGGCTGTGCTGAGATGGGGCCTGGGGGCTCCTTCTAGACCAGATGTTTGCAGCTGGGGGGTTGTCAGCTGTGGGGTGATGGATCAGGGGATGCAGGATGAAGCACCGCGGGGTGCGGGGGGGGTGCGTTGTGCAGGAGCGTGAGCTGGGGGGTCTGGAGTGGTGTTTTGGAGGGTCTGGGAAGGTGCGGGATGGGGCACGGATGGTGCTGTGTGGGGGTGCTGCAGGGGCGGATTTAGGGTGCGGGAGAAGGCAACAGAGATGGGGGGGGGATGCAGTAGGGATTCGGGGGGGGGGCGGAACACACCCTGGGGGTGATGGGTTTGGGGATTCAGGGTGATGTGCTGTGGGGTGCAGAGGTTTTGTGTTGGGGGTATGGAGCAGGGTGGTGCAGGATAATGCAAAGAGGGTTATCCCAGGGCCCCCCCCGCAGGGATAGCGTGATTTGGGTGCTGTAGGGGGGGTCCTCCCCCCCGCTGGCACATGGCGAGGTTTCTGCAGCAGCTGCCCAGGTGAACCCCACCCTGTCCTGCTCCATGGGGAGCTCCTGGCTGCTTCGGAGGGTGTGGGGTGGGTCCCACCATACCCACCAGCATCTGCTGATGGGTGCCAAGCCCCAGGGAGGAGCTGGGGGGGTCCCTGGGGGTTCACAGGGCAGGAAGGGTCCCCTTCTCAGTCAGTATTTATTAATGATGCCTTAACCTCCACTTGTTCTTGGGCCAAGGACTGATAGAAATGGTTATTTATAATCCTCTTTATTTATTTATGTCCTTCAGACACTGGGGTTTGGGTGGAGGGGTGATGGCGGCAGTGGGGGGTGGGGGGGCAGCTCCAAACCAGTGGAGTAGGAAACTTTATACTGGAGGAATCACAGCTAATGTCCTCAGCGGGAGCAGTTGCCTGGAGTCTGAGGGTGCAATGGGGGGAGCAGGGGCTGAGCTCCCTTCCCACCCCCCAGCCTTGCACCGGTGGCTGCCGCAACTTGCAAAAAGGAGGGGGAGAAAAAAAAAAAAAAGAAAAATTGCAAAAAGAAAAAAAAAAAAAAAAAAAAAAGCAACC
>JAVSBS010003470.1:29931-64216 GCA_033124195.1 Coracias cyanogaster | reverse complement strand
TGATTTAGGATTTACCAGAATAGGGAAGGGAAGGGAAGGGAAGGGAAGGGAAGGGAAGGGAAGGGAAGGGAAGAATTACTTTATGTGGGAAACCAATCCACTGTTTTGAAATGTCTTCCTAAGTCAGCTAAAGAGAACTACTTTACTTCTTTTGGTCAGCCAGACAAAGCTAAACATGCTGTCACAGCACTAATGGTGGCAGTGCACTATTAATCTAACCCTTGAGAAGTTTCAAAACTTGTTAGTAAATAGTTACTTAAAAATAAACAAGGGCTACTGTATATGTTTCTAAAAAGAAAGTACAAGATCATTTTCTGTAAAGAGTATTCATCCAAACATCAGCAAGTATTAAGCAAATTAATTGTAATATCCTAGTAATATTTATTTTCATTTCAAAATAAGGGCGAAATAGTTTACTTTTCATTTGTCCCAGACTACAACAAATGCTTTTTACATGGAAGTGCTGTGCGAGAGCATTGACAGGTGAGATTTTGGGTTTGAAGATATTACTATCCCTCTATTTGAACATCCATCTCTCTGCTTGTGGTTACCAGAGCTATACTGAAAGCATCCTGGACGAGGTGGAGAGATTTATTCTAAGAGACCATACTATGATCTGGGAGCACCAGTGGTTTTGCTGGAAGAAGCAAGACACTTGTCATAGCCACCTTCCACTCAGACAGCAATGTTCTCCAGAACCTTCCTTTTATGTCCTCTACTGTGCCCCAAACTCACATTACTATAGGAAAGCTTTGACAAATCAATGAATGTCACACAACATTCTGCTTACAGACAAGATTAATCATTTCCTTCAGTAGCTTATTCCAGATCCATCTCAGAGGCAGCAGCCTCCCACCTCAGACATATAATTAGGCCAGCCTGGGGCTGATTCTTTCATGAGAATCCATTGAGAAAGACAGGACTACATGACCCTCAGCAAGCTATGCACAAAGCCCAGGTTTTAAGAAATGGCTTCTGTGGGGTGAGCCCAGCTGTGCTCAGTTTTCTGCCAGACAGCCTGACTCTGACCCAGATTAATCTTTCTACATATGCTTTTGGTCATATACAATAAGTGTGAATGTGCTAGCAGCTGTCTTCTGACCCTCTTTTATAGATGGTATTAGACCTCTCAGGCTGGTGTATTACTTTCCCATATTTTTTTAAACCTTTTGCTCCTATACATGTTTGTGAATCTTGTCAGGTGCCATTCAGTTCAGTCACACATTTAAACTCACAGGGTTAAAATTGCTAGTATACCTCTAACCTCTAAACAAGATCATCAAAACTGCTCTGTGCTGAACTTAACCCACAGTCTCTTGTCTCCAAAACACTTGCTTGTATACATATATACACATGCTCAGTGTAGAGTCACTGCATTTTCAAGAGCTGCTACTGCAAAGCTAACTTGGCCAACATCTTCTAAAACCACAGTTGCACCCTTTGAGACTAAAAATTTCCTTAACACCATTGATAAAGCTGAAGCTATGCTAGTTGGTGCCCGTTAATAAGGACATTTCTTTCTTCCATGTTTAAACGTTTTTGGTTTATTTCTGATATTTAAGGGTCAGCCTTGTCTTCTATGTGTACAGTGAAAAGCTTACCCTGAATGGGACCTCAAAGTTCTATTCCAGCATACTTAGAATAATCTTTCAGACAGTGATTCAGCAAGGCAATGTAACTATCTGGATTTATTTGATCTGTATCTTTGAAATAAACAGTTGAGCTGCCTGTCTCTGAAAGAAAATAAAGTACTTGAACTCTTGCCTTGGTCCTAATTTAGAGTTCTGTTTTCATGTTTGTTTTAGCATCTTCTGGGAACATTCTGTCTCCTCAAGAGCTATTCCACCAACACAGAAACACAATTTGATTGAAGGTTTTTTCATAGGCTTTGTCAACTTAATTTTCTCTTAAATATGCAAAATGCAAGCATATAAATTAAGCTTGGCATCATAAACGCATATGGCCATAAATAGAAAATCTCAGCAACTGTTATGCTGCTACTATATGTGAATACAGTATTTGGCTGTTAAATGCAATGTCAGCTAGAGATTTTTTTTAGAAAAGCTGAAAGAAGTCCAGTTTCCACCCCCCTAATCATTTTCTCCAAACTACCTAAATGTCTGTGAGACATAATAAGTGCAAGATCGCATTTTTATGGACTTCTCATTTCTGTATGTTTGAGTGTTAATCATGCCTCATTGAACTTAATGGTATTTTACCTTTTTAAATTACATCTACAGAAAGGCAAAGGGAGCAGTTCTCTGGGTTTTGATAGTCTGATCAGTAGGCAGAGAATCAATTTAAAGCAAGTTCAGTGAGCTGTAGCATTAGAGTCATATCGGAGTACTTTATAGCATGCAAGAACTTTGTCCTTGTTGACATTATGGACACAGCAAATGTCTGCCAGGACTGGAAGCACTGTTCTGCATACATTAACCTATTTGTCACATTGCAGAATCACATAAAGCCTCACTGCAGGGTGAGTCAGTTCTACAAACACAGGGAAGAAAACAATTCATAACCAAAGCCTTAAACCTTAGTCAAGAGGCTGCTTGTGAGAACCAAAATGGGATGGAAGTACAGTAGGAGTGACTGAAGAGTGGGACAGGCTAGAAAGTAAATCCATTTTGGACTACCGTAGCATCTTTGCACTGGCCGTTCTCAGGTATCATCCTCAGGGTAGTCTTAATGATAACCAATCTGACACTATGAGACACTTGCTTTGCAGCTATGCTAGCCTCAGAGGCTGATTTTCTACACAAGCTTGGTATGTTAATATAGTAGTAAATACATTTGTGTAGAGAAATGTTAACTAACTGTACTTTACATAGGAGAAATTCTGTGGTCAGCAATCTGTTGATATAAAGAAACTCCAAGGCATTTAGACCAAGAACATGATTTTCATGTTGACTTACCACCAAATAAGCTTGTCTTCCCCACTGTCTCATTAGATAAGATAACCTCAGTGAAAGATCCATGCATGTTCACCTCTTTACTCTCTTGGTGGAAATAAGCCAGTTGCGCTTCTCTTAGCTTTGTAGGTCTGAGGACTGCAACAGCTGACAGAACCAGCTGTTCTCCATTCCTCTCTTCTCATAGTTTTTTTCCTGGCAAAGCATCTAATTAAGTTTTGCTTGGATGCAGGTTATGTAGTATTGACTAAACAAGGCCATTCATTTACCAAAGCAAAAGAAAAATCACATTGTCTGATTGGATCTTACTGCTTGGAGCCATCACTACATCCCATGTAAAACTGCAGAGAAATAAACATCTGCGGCCTGGTGGACAATGGAACTAACACTTAAGAAGTACATAAACTTAGCAAAAATAAAGCAATATATTGGAAAAGTGGATGAGAAAAATGGATTCTCAGTGGCTGCAAGCATTCACCAAAGGAAAGGCTGGACTACATCATCATCACAATAATTTTTAAAGTCTCCTGTGGTTTATCCTGTGATTACCAGGCCAGTAAGTCCAGTGTGTCTCTCATTAAGCCAATAGCCCAGATGTCTGGGAACAAGAGCAGCAAAGGTCTAAAGCAGGCAATGGAACGTGTTTTAACTGAAATCTGACAGTGTTGCTAGTACAGTGGAAAAGGTTTCTTCTAGAGCCAATAGGACCAACTCACAGTTTGGCACCTAGATATCTGGCATTCTCATCATAAAGAAAATAAGAATAAGGGGGAAAAAAACCCTGCTACATTACAGTAGTATATTTATCATAAAATATAAGTTCCATCTTTTTCCCCATCGAAGTCTAATAAAATTAAGGCTTTTCTGGCATGCAGGGAAATAATATAAAACAAAACAAAAAAGTAGGAAATGGTAACAATAGAAAAATAACAATTAGAAAATTGTGACTGTTGCCTGAAAAAAAAAAGTTTCATATACTCAAGGAGAAAAATATGTAAGGCAAGAATAACCAAGCTTCAGGTAAGACTTACAGAGGCAATTGATGTTCAGTTTATGTTAAAATTAATGAAAACCAATTTCAAGCCACTTATTCAGAGATTTGTACCCTTTAGCATACAATGGCATTTTTCCTTATTTAAGTAGAAGAGTTCTATTATAAAGCTTCGAATTAAAGATGCAACAAAATGCAATAATAAAAATGTATTCCAAATACATGTGAGCTAAAATGAAAAAGAATTCTTCATGTCCTTTTAATGTAAGAACTTTTGTTCCTGCCAGTGTTTTCCCAGCTTCTTAAGTGGATTCTATTTCTGGAGTGGGATAATATCATTCCTGCACATTTCCACCCTAACCATACATTGTTAGTTTGGGCAACAAAACAAGGCTTTTATTGTCACCACCTTTCCAGGGAAAGGCTTAAGTAGAACATAAAATCCCATTGCAGCCAATCAACCTGTTCTGTACCTTATTCAGCTCTACTGAACAAACACACAATCTTCCAGAACACATGGGTTTCCTAAAAAGTTCAGATGAATTGAAGAATAATGCAGTTCTGTTGTATCAAATGTAGCAGAATATACTAAATACTTCCAACTAAACACTTTCAACATAAAGCTTTGATTTTCCATAACAGTTCTCTGTCCCTCCTCCTACATCTTCTTCCAGCCTCAGCTGAATTGCTCCCAGTTGTTCTTCTGCTTCCTATAACTGACCATCCTTCATTTCTTCTGTAGCTTTTTGCAATACTCTCCAAGTGATATACAAGCCACCTTCCAAACAGGTGTTAACAAACTTCAGAGCTAGCTGATTTCAATGCATGTGAAACATCCAGTTGCCAAACTGGCTTTCTTTTTTAAACCAGCTGTGCAACAGGCAGAAATCACATTTCAGAAGATAGTTTGTAGAAGTTGCATTGGTTTTAGAGTTCAGTGCTGTACATGATTGGATGCTTAGCTGCTGCGCTTATGGAGTTCTACCTCGCCACACCTCAGCTTTTTTTTGTTCTTGGGAACAAACATACATTAGAACCAATCTAAAACTTACACTAATTTCCAGCAAGTTCCTTTTGGCAATCTAAGGTTGCAGTCACCACTATTGCTTGCAGGTCTACAGATGGCCTCTGGAGACCTTCCAAGAGGTCTCCTTCACCAGTAACTTGGCACTTATGCAAGTGCCCTAGGAAGACTGCAGCCCTAGGCATTTGAAATGAAGGCACAAGTTGGGCACCAAATTTAGACAGGTGATATCCATCCCTTAATTCTCTCCCTCTTCCTTTGCAATCATTTCTGTTGAGATGTCTCTGTTTAACCCAGTCACCAAAGCACCCAGTGGACCTGAGTAGTTCTTGCTAAATGACCAGATTCAGGCAGCACCCTAAGCTTCCGAGGCACCTCTATACCCAGCCCTTTGTCAGGACAATATCCAGACATGTGCATCATCTTTCTTCCCACCTTCCACTTCCCCTTTCTTCTTGCACTTTCATCTCCACCAGAAGGGAATCCATGTACTCAAGTCAAATAGCTTGCACTCCTTGGCTTGGGTGCATGCAGGGGGATTTGACCTGTACCACATTAGACCTTTTCCTGAAACACAGGACACACTGGTGTTGCTTAGTCAAGACTTGACATGGCTTTTTAGATCTCTCTAACCACAGTGCATTTCTGTAGCAAGTCTTTCACCTCTTGACTGTATACCAAACCCTCTCCTTTTTCACTTCCCTTCAGATTATGAGATCTAGCTACAGTTAACAGAGCTGCAAAGAGTACAGCATTTCTTACACTATTTGTGGGTAAGAATAAATTTTGAATATTATAATAAATAGCTTCTGTTACAAATTGGTTGCTACATCCAGATAGACAGTATCAGAGGCCATGTGTAAAGAGCCTGAAGGGCAGTTGTATCAGCAGTTTGTGTTGCCTTCTCCCCTTCCCATTCAGACCTTTTGTTTGCACTACCTCCCCACTGCGGGCAGTAAACACATAGACAAAGTAAAGTTCTGCAGTAAGACGCATCAGCTGACTGATTATTTTTTTTTAAGTTTATTTCCAGGCAGATCAGTAAGATGACCTAACTCTCCTCATCATAACATCAGCACAAGGCTGGCAGTTATGCAGGAAATTTTCATTAATTAAATCAGTGAACTATTAACAAATATATATTCTGAGCAGCATTCCAAGTACATCTTAGCTACAGCCCTAGCATTTATTGCACATTTTCTGGAGAGTAAATTAGGTTTCTTCACAGGCAAGTGTTCACACTTGATTGCCAGGATGAGAGCAGGCTCTGGTAATAGCCAGTATGGATGGCAGATGTGCAGGTAATTGGCATTGTTTTTAAAGAATGAAACAAGACAACATCTGTTCAGCTTGTGCAACTTTAGAAAGCAAATGCTGAAAGGAAAAGCTTTCTGATGTAGCCAGATTAAAGACAAAAAACAATCCAGGACTGTAAACAGTGCCAGTTTTAAATACAGGTACTTGTTCAGGTGAAAACATTAAAAGCATGGGTAACAGAGGGCAGACGTGCAGGTAGGGAATATTTTAAAATTTGTATATTTATAATTAACTGAAAATCCTATAAACGTGTCTGAGTTTTAAATATTGGATGTTTATCTCTGCACTTGCTCACTCTGTGTTGCTTACCCTCTGAGACTGCTCTTACGCCATATAAAGCAGAAAACCCATTAGAGGATCCTCACAGGAGCTCTAAGCACTCTAATTTGGATACTTACAGAGTATTTGATTTCATATTTGTGAAATTGTCTGACATCTAATATTTGTAAAAGCACAATTCTCCTTCTTCTAGTCTGGTATGACACCTTCTTCTGCAGGAGTAAGCCCTCATCAAAACACATGGATACTCATTTTGCAAGAGGGATCCAAAACCTACAGCATAGAAAATAAAGCTATTCAGATAGAGTATCTCAGCTTCTTCACTACTTTGAAGCATTCACTGGGACTAGACCAACTTCTTCCGAAACACTACTTCCTTTCAGTCAGTCAAGAAACCCTTTCCACCTCAATTTGTATGTGCTGCCTAGGATGATAGGAGGTGCCTTATCGGCTGTTTCTAGCAACTCCCAGGTTAAGAAATGCTTATCTGGAGCAGTCAGTACTATAGTCCACTCCCCAGCGTTTTATCTTATAAAACATTTCTCTAACTTCCTCTCCTACCTTACGCAGCCTGTAAGATATCCTTCATTTTACAACTCTTTATATAAATGATTTCCCAAGCAATATCTTTATAGAATCATAGAATCACAGAATTGTCAGGGTTGGAAGGGACATTAAAGATCATCTAGTTCCAACCCCCCTGCAGGGACACCTCCCACTAGATCAGGTTGCTCAGAGTCCTATCCAGCCTGGCCTTAAAAACTTCCAGGGATGGGGTTTCCACCACCTCTCTGGGTAACCTGTTCCAGTGTCTCACCACCCTCGTGGTGAAGAACTTCTTCCTAACATCTAATCTGAACGTACCCACCTCTAGTTTTGACCCTTTCCCCATCATGTGAAGAAAGTTGCTTCCATGTGACTTCTTAGTTTCTTTCCTGATAGTCTTCATTCATTGATGATTTTCCTTGTGATGTCTTATGGAACTGAACTTCAAAGCCTGTGCTACCCCACCAGAAGGACCAGTTCCACAATCCTGTCTTTTTTACTTTTACCAATACCAACACACCTTTAGTCATTGGACAGCTATATCATTAAGTATATCCACTTGAAATCATTGCAAGAGAAAAAAAATTAAATTGGGCCTCATAAGCTCTTACTGTATTCATCCCTTGACTGACTACCCATTATGAGCACACACGCATGAGAAAAAATCCAGCACACATAAAAACAGATCCAAAATAGAGAGATCCAAGTGGGCAGATCCAAGTTAAAGTCAGTTTTACATTCCTGAAGTCTTAAGGGTTGTTATAGCTCCTGAAAAAGTTTATAGTCATTAGCTTACTGCTAACTTACATTCTTAAAAACAGTTCCCTATGCACAGAGTTACTACTAACCACACTTGAGAAGGAAGATAAGCCCTACCTGAAATCTCTGGGTTCAACTGTTCCCTAAACCTTTGGTTTAGGCCTTTCAGGGAGAAATCCAAAGCAATCAAAGTTTTACTAAACTTGTAACTTTCCTAATCACTGAGCCCATGCTTCCCAAGTACAAAAACCACCTATTTGCAAATTCTCATTTGTGAATTCACAGATTCTCACCTTTTCACATGTGTAGTGTAAATTAATTCAGAGTTATAGTGCAATTATTATGAAAACAGCAGTCTCAAGAGATTTTTTAGGACTCAAGGCAAGTCTGTGTACACACACACAAAATATTAAAAGGGAGTGAAAGTTTTTAGAGAAAGGAGTGAACTGTGGCTGACTCGGATAGCAGAGAATTCAAAATCCTTTTTCCCTCACTGATCTTCCTGTCAGCTTGCCAAGGAGCTTTTAAAAATATAAATTCTGGGGAATATGGCTATTGGTAGAGAGTCCAAAATTGTAAGACCTCATGAGATTAAAATGTTGAAAAAAAGAGCAAGATCTAAAAGATCTCTTTCATTACTACTGTAGTTTTTGTTTGCATTCAGCTTTCTAAGTCTCCAGCAGTTTGACTCAAACTGGGGGGATGCTTCTCTACAGTGCAGAGAAATGGAAATACGCCGTATCTTTTGTAAAATACCTTATATTCTCAATGAATCAGCCAAAGACTTGGTTACTGAGAAAAAAATCTACACCACAAGCCAGACAGGAAAATGGAGAATAGTGGCAGTGCTGCCTGCCACTTCTTGCTCATCCTTGCCAGAACAGAAGCACTGATTATTTAGTTGACAGTGAAAAGACAAAAGGAAAGGACCAGCAGCTGCAAAGAGCTGCTCCTGTTTAAGTCCTCTCAAAGTTGCTCTTGTCTGAGTGAAAATGGTCCAAAGATTTGATTTGGTAGCAAAACCTTTTGGCACTTACATTTTTTGTGGTCCTCTGAATATTACCGCAACTCCCCCAAAAGTCATAGGCGCCTTTGAACTGGTTTAGTCTAGGCTTGAACAGGAACGGCTATTATCTGCATAGCAGTTTCAGTAGGGTAACCCACCAGTCTTACAGCTAGCTGTCTTCAGAGTGCCAAAGAGCAACCCAATATCCAGGCTGGGTGGCCTCATTAAAAGCATCCTGGCATTCCTCTCCATGCTTGTATGCTGATTACCCGTGTCTGTGCTAGGTATTGTGTCTAATCCTCAAAACTAATGAGCTCTGTCTCCAGATCTGAGGCAGGCTCATTGTTCTCAGTCTTCCTGAACTGACAAATCTCCCAGGGATGTAGCATGAGAGAAGCTTCCTGGAATAACTAACAAAGGTGCCAAACATTACTATAGCAACTGGGGAAAAACAAAGGCTCAGTATATATCCCAGCTATATTTTCTATTTCTTTTATCATTCATACTCAATCTTTACGCAAGTATATTACAGTCCTCTGGCATCATAAGCCTTTATATGTATTACAAATAAAGTAAAACAATGTTACTCAACATAATTGCATTTCCCTCCCTGGAGATTCGCCTCGCATGTTCATTGACAGGCTAGTTCCCTTCCTGTGTCAACAGAGAAAATTAAACCTTTCTGGCCTAAAGTGAGCTGAAGAAGAGTAGGAAGCAGCATGACAGAATGTATCATGAAAACATTCTTTGAATGTAAATCATATAACTTCTGATGTTTTTTAATGAAGTGTTTCATAGTTTTTTACTGTAACTCTCACAGTAAGAGGCGTGACGGAGACCTGAACACTGATTTTTTCTGCTTCCACAGCTTTGATATTTCCCTGGTAGATGTCTGAAGTAACATAGGATATGGAATGCTACTTGATTGCATAATAATTTTTATATGCAAAATTCCCAATATTTTTTTCTTCTTTTTTTCTTTTATACACCAGAATGTACCATGTTCAATGAAGAGAATTTAGTGTGTCAAAGAATATGCTAAGGGGTACTCCAATACCTGAGACTCCAAAACTGCCTGGGACTAGCACCAGACCCCAAATTTCCCCTTTATGTGACAAAGAGTATCTCCGTTTTCTCCATTATTGATGTATAGGTTTCAGCACTGGATTCCACTCACTGTTCTGGCAATTCCCTCTAGCTTTGTAATGCTCTGGTGAACTGCACGATAAAAAAAATCCCAGAAATAAAGTCCAACTGCTTTCCAGCAGGTGCTTGGGTTTTTGTGTCGAACTCCAGATCTCAGCAGAAGATGGTGATGTAAGCTCCTGTACAATAGGTCCTGTACATTGACTCCTTCTTGTGTGAAAAAAAAGGCCTTTTAAGGTTATTAACACTTTTATAGATAATGTCTTGTGGAGGTGGGTGTATTTATCTCAGATAGCCTTTAATTAAATAATTCCCATTTTTGTCATACATTTTATCTGAGTTTTGGGTTAGTTCTAATAATTTTCAGACAGCTCAGACTAGGTGCATATTCTGAGGGGATTTTGAAAAATTATCTTTAAAATTAATAATCCTGTAATCTCATGTTTGGAGTCATCAGCATTTGCTCCACTGTGCAGAAGTTTGGGGGTTTTTTTACTTTTGTTTAAGGTGATTCTTTTAATACTAATTGCAATAATGTGCTACCCCACTTAATAGTTCTCATATTGAAGCAAGTGATTTGCTAAGCAGAGTAAAAAACAACAAAGACTTTGAGTTTCATTAAATTTTGTTTCTTTTATAAATAATAACTGGCAGGATATGGAAAATTTGTTTATTAAAGACAATGCTATCATTCCTAGTCATTGGCCAAAGTATAAACAAAGTATGAACATAATGAGTTCAGAAGAATTTTGAAAAACATAATCTGAGCAACTGGAAATGGGTCATAAAAACTAATATACCTTGAATATCTCTGAAAAACTTCAGATTTTTTCTCTTTTATAGGCATATGTGTGGTATATGTCAGGTCAAAGATACTTCATATAGCACTAAGAATAACCATTTTATTACCTAGTAAAACTCTAAGCCTGTCTTCATAGTCAAGTAGCTCCTGCGTGATCTGCAGTTTTGAGAGCAAACTTGCATTTTAAATAATGGAAAATATCCACTGTTTATAAGCAAATATGGTATAATCTGTAAAAGAGAAAATTTATGAGCAAACATGAGAGTAATTGGCTGAAGCAATGAAAAAGTAAAATGCTACAGGAGCAGAGAAACAGAAGAAAACATGAATTTATATTGTGTCTCTTACCCCTGTCCTGCTTCTCACCCCAACTTGTCCACATGCACTTTATAATAAACCCACTGGGAAAAAGAAATCAGAGACTATGACTCATCTACAGCCGGGTCTGTGTGGATAGGCCAACCTGTTCTGTATACGCCTTATTAGCCAGGAGGTTGCTATGAGAGAAGATTACAATGACTGAGCTGTGCCTTCCTCAGAGGACTCATAAATTTCTCCTCTGTCCTGATATTTATTTCCATTAGACTAGTAGGAAAACATCTTTGAGTACTCTAACCTTTTTCAAACCTGGCTAAAATTACCCAGCATAACAAATAACAGGGGGAAGGGACTTGGCAAAGGGATCAATTTTATATATCAAACTTTATAACAATCATATTTTTTTAGGAATTCAGGTCTAAATGGATTATAAGTTGAAGTATCCATGCTTCCTTTTATTATTAAATGCTTTTGTACCCATCGCAAATTCAACAAAATGAAATGTTCATTAACTTGCAAGATGAAAAATTTTCACAGCTCGTAACTTGAGCCCTGATCTTGCAGTGAGTGCTGAGTCTGCTCCAAGCCCCATGGGATTCAGTGGGGCTGAAATATCCTGGTTAAAGAGGTGGAGCTGCCTACCTAGGTTGTTTAAATGACAATATTTACTCAGTCAATATTGCCTTGGTAGCTCAACACCTCATAAACTGCAAGTTATTTATTTTCACCTCTGTGAAGTATGTTAGTCTGTACATAAGGTACCTCCTAAAGTTACCTCCACCGAGGGAGATTGCTTCAAAAGCATTTAGCACTGTTGCAGTAAATTTTCAGATGCAGAATATATGATTCTTCAGAAGGTCCTTGATTTTCTTTATTGTGCAAAGAAGGGCAACTTAGGTGCCCAACCATAGGCAGACAGTGTGAATTTAGACGCCTTAGGGTATCCCTTCTTGCCTCCAGGTGCCAGTCCAGGAAGACACACATCTCCAAGAATACTGTGTCATATCTGTCTGCTCCCCATCGATGGCTTGTTGATGAAGGGCATCTCTTGTGACACTAGGCACCTATGTTTATGTATCTAAGTCCCACCATAGATGGGGAATTCACACGGGAATTAACAAGAACCAGTATTCTCTTGGTGGATGAGATTGAAACATCTTATAAACAAATAAACAATTCCAGACTAGGCAGAAGTGTTAGACAAAATACCAAAGGCCTCCAAATTTCTGAAATCTTTTAGGGTTTGGGAGTTAAGTGTGTTCCACCCAGCATTCATCAGGAAGATACTGGCCACACTGAGAGTTGTAGACATGAAGAATTTTGTAAGACTTTACAGTCACTGCCAGACTAAGAAACATCTGATCTTCAGGATCTAGATTTTGACCCTGGCTGCTTAAATATGAGACTTAAATGATATTTCAGGCCTTAAAATAATTTCTGTGCTTGAGCTGAAATTATTTGATCTGTCATAAAGAAAGTCTGGAGGAGAAGGAGAAATTGAACCTCTTTCTCCCATCACCTAAAGCACTGGCCCATCCACCATTACAGAACATCAGCTTGTGAACTAATAACATAAAAATCCTAGCTCCGTCCCTATTTGCTTGATTTTTTAATTCTGTTTTTATATATTCTGTCTTATAAATGATTCTCAGAGAAGTCTAACATGACATTAAAATGGTATGTCTAAAGAGGACAAAGGGGATACAGACTCTCTGGAAGCAAAAGGCAAAGCTACTGGAAGACTGGAGGAGGTTAAACAGGACCCAGCTGTGCAACTGGAAAGTATCACTCAAGAAAGGTCTTGCCTTCTTTAGTTCTAGTACCAGGACTGATGAATGTTAAATGCACAGGCACTGCAGGATGGTTACTGAAAAAACTGAAAAGCAAAATAAATGGCAGTCTTTACTTTCTCTAATTAAAACAGATTAGTTACAGCAATTTACTGTCAGGATTAATGCAGCATCAGCCAGGCAGATGTGATCTATTAAATAGCTCTGCTTTTGCCAAAAGAAATTAATTCAGTACAACTGGATTTTATAAAACCTTGATTGCATCTAAACATCTGCACCTAAATCTTTACAACTTCATGGTATGTTTTGTATTCCATTTTCTAAATGTTTTATTACCAGAGGGTATTATAGGCTTTAACAGATTTATAAATATGCATTCCTTTATCTGTGTCCTCTACTGAGAACACAGATACACTGTAAAGTTTTGTCTAGATCACTGTGACAACCATTTCAACCTCGCCGCTAACAGGAAGAACCAAGAAAGCTACAGTTCTCATGGCACTGGACCTCCATCTAGTGAGAAGAAGAATAGTGCATGTTTCTGGGGCATAAAACCAGCACATGCTTCCATGTTAAAAATTGTTTTCATAAGGGGAATTGTGCTAAGCTGCCAAAGAGATGTGGATGTATTTACATAAAATACAAAGGAAAATGTTATTTTATATTGTGAAAAACTTCACAAAATCCATAGTGTCAGTTTCAATTAAATGTCAGTGATTGCTCATAAATGTCAGTAAAGGAAACCGACCTTAAGAAAATCCTGCTGCAGTCAAACACATGTAACAGCTGACATCGTATGGCAATGTCATGCTCCACTGTTTATTCAGCTAAAAGACTGAAAAGGTCAGTTTAAAGGCCACCTTCTGAGGTGAGGAGGTGTTATCACCCCCATTGCATAGGTAGGGAAGAAACACACAGGACAAAGGCTGCATTTTAAAGGTTTCAATATGTAGAGATAGACACTACTGAGCTTTTCAGATATGCCTAAATCTTTTTTTAAAGCCAAGGTGTTAAGCTCCTGACTCCTCCTAAGAATCACAGAGATGCCTCTCTGCATCTATTGTCACTTAAATGCCTATAAAACTTATCCTATTGTGCCAGACTGATACCCTGCTCTTCTTCCCATCTGGAGGGTGACAGAACTGCAGAGTTAATATCTGCTCATTGATGCACCTGCAATAATGGCAGTTCAGTATCCCCCCCTACAAGGGGCTTGTATTGAGGAAATCTTCAAAGCATACTTTATAAGATCACTGTAAAATTTCTATGACCTTTTTACACAAAGGAATGGACATCTGAATGCCCAGTTTTCTCTTAACTTAATGCTATGAGGTACCATACTATAAAAACACCTTTTTCAAGCTAAAACAAACAAAAAAATCTTTGCAACAGCCTGCCTCAGTTTTTGCCGATCATAGACCACCATCAGACAAGGGTTATTTTTTGAGAGGCATAGGTATTGCCTATAAATATTATGACAGGTAATGTCTTCAAACAAGCAATTTGCTTTAAAAGTAGTCAAGAATACCATATGACATTTTCAAAAAAGGTTTGTGAGAGAACGTGAAACACTTATGCTGACATAAATCCACTCCTACTTTTCAAAGCCAAAATTTGCACATAAGCACAGCTTGCATTTTAATGGAATTAGATTATTTTTGTAATTAAAAAAAAACAACCCTTGTTTCCCAGTTCTGTTAGACGATACCATTTCCTCCAAATCATAGACTTTGTGGATGTGCATGAGAAAATGAAGAAACCTAAAAGTCTGCTCTACATCCCTGGAAATTATTATTATAATATACCAATTAAATATTCTTCACATAGTACAAATTTAAGATTAAATACTGCAGTTGTGAAATTTCAGGTGAAATTAATCTCTTTGCTTTGATAATATTTGTGTGGACCAGGCTCTAATGCTTCTCTGTTTGTGACTACACCACATTTAGATTTTCAGATCTCTGGGTAGGTTTCATTCACTCTTCCATCTACACCTTAGTCAAGTTAGTTATGGTGAGTGCTTCTCCACCATTTGTGACTTGAACAGGAAAAAATTAAATCTACTAGATACTAGCTACAGTAGACTGTAGTAGTAGAGCTTCCCTTTGCCAGAATCTGCTAAGTTTTGTTATCTATCTAATGTACTTTTATTATTAGATGCTAAAGAAGAACTGCAAAAATGTAATAAGGAAACAAATGTATATGGTCATATTCCCAGACAAAACTACATAGTAGGGGAAATAGGATTGAGAACAATAACAATGTAACAGTATGGCCATAGATTTGGACCAGAAAGAGGATTTAAATATTAAAAGGTGCTCCAATTTTATTTTGTAGAGTGGTTAACAGAGTCTTTGATTTTCAAAGCTTATAAAACTTTGAATGAATTGAATTGATGTTTGCATTGTTTTGTCATGTTTCTTCATGATGGTTACATTGTTCACCTGCATTTTGTGAAACAGCTTCCTAAGATGAGTAGCTACTGTAGGTCTGGCAATATGAAATCTTTACTGATAACACTGCTCCAGTCAGCTTTCTGGGCCACAAATACTGCAGTTCAGCATCTGCTCATGAAGTAGACTGATTTGTATAGACCCAAGTGGCTCACAGGCAGTAACTTGAACCTTCACACAAAACCTTCCTATGGTTCAGAAAAGATAAATTAGAGATTGGAAAACCTGAAAACAGGGCTCTGACTTCCTGCATGCATCATGGGGATGCCCTGGAGAGCTCTTTATTTGATTCTATAGCCCAAACCTTACTGCACTTTAAAAGTTTTGGACTTTTTCATAAAATCAAAGGCAAGAGGCGAGCCCATGTTTAAAACAATGCTCACTTCTCAATTTAAAGGTGTTGTCGCCAGGCGAACTGGAGCTCTGGATAAAGCCAAAGTAAGCCCCAGGTAAGTCCTACAAAGAGAAAAACAATTCCTTCCTCAAAAAAGGCCCGTATCAATCGATGATGTTAATGACTTGCAAATTGCAAAGCACTAATATGTGTACATCCAGACTGAAACTCTCTGTAAAAAAAGTTTAAAATACTAGACATTCACTGAACTACATCTAGAGAGCTACTAAGGCAGCTTAAAATACCCTTTAATGGGCTGAGTTGTTAAATTGCAGAATCTGTATTTGGCACACAAATCTAAGCATTCAGCTTAGCCCACATGGATGCTTACTGCAAAGTCCTGCCTAATAAACGTGTCCCTTTTTTTCTGCATTAGCAAATGAGAGTCTGAGGGAGAAAAGACACTGGTTCTATGTATTAAGATGCTATAGACTGTTTTTTCGAGGACTGGGAAATATATCTACCTTTTTCTGTGGAATTACTTAAGGATGTTGAAGAAGTATCGGCATTCTGATGATCCTACTTTATAACTTTTCTACAGAATGAATGGATCTGTCCGAAGATAATGTACATCTGATATTTCAGTCCATGTCTTAAACCATGGAGAGAAGATTGGTTTAAACAATAAAGACCATGGTTTTGAGGGATATACATGAATGTTATAGGAGTTGACAGAAATGCATGTACACTGGAGTGGTTTCTCTGTAATCAGAATTATAACTAAACCGTGGTGAACTCTAATGAGTTACTATTGCTAATCAGAGAAATCTAGCCATCATTTGAGATATGTTCCTAAAAAGTGCAGCACTTGGAAAATAGAGTATTAGGAATTATTATAGAAAGAATTGAGCATAAAGGAAAAAAAAATTAGTAAAATCCTCTTGAACACTGTGTCTGGTTTTGGTCATTTTATCTTGAAAATACTAGGAAATGGTGTGGGAAAAGATGTCAAAGATGATGGAAGGTAGGAAATGTTTGCCTAAGAGCTTTGGAAGAGATTCCTGAAAAGGAAATACTGACTAAATCAAGACACTTTGGTTGAAAGGACACAACTGAGGGGATACAAATGACTATCCTTTAAGACAGATTGGATTAATTAGAAACAATTATACACTGTATCCCATAATCCAGAATACAGATGGCAGTTCCTGAAACTATTAAGCAAACACTCTAAAGGGAATGCTTGTTCACACTGTGTGATTAAATTGGGTTTCTCTAGTGCTTCTGAAGACTGTGTTTCAGATGTAGCCTCCAAAACGAGTGGTCTTTCAGTTGCTGGTACCAACAGCTGGGAGAATATAAACAGGAAGAATCACTTTATGCATACTCTCTGCTTATACCTTTCATGAAGAAATGCTCCCCAGCTGGGAAATGGAGGCTTAAAGGAGGAAGGCAGTCCAATCCATGCAGAAATAGAGAACCTTAAAAGCTGGTTTGACAAAGCAGAGGTTAAATCCTCTGCGATTTTAGCAAGAGATGGTGTCCTTCTTTTGTAATACCACCCCTGCCACAGGAACAGAATGACAAGCTCACTGTCAAGCACATTGAATAGTCTCTACCACAAATGGGAAATAGATGTGGAAGATTGAGTCTGCATATAATTCAACATTAATATAATTTCGTGCACTTTGCAGACAGAGGAACTAATCCAGAGAGTATGATTATCCTATCAGTTTGGGGTTAGAGAGTTCTCATCTACTCTTTCTACCTACTGAACTTCAGAAAGCATTCATGCTTACAGACCCAGTCAAATTTAATAGTTCATCACTTGAACTCTCCATTGAAGAAAATCCTTTCAAAAGGTTTTACTTTAAAAGTCAGGGTATACTGAAGTAATTATTACTTTAGTTGGTGTTGTTCCTAGAAGTTTGCAAGGTGGTATTTGCTTCTCTGCAGGCAGATGCACAGATGTGACCTGAGGATTATTTGGAAAAGCTCTGTGAAAAATGCTTGTGGTTCTTCCATCCACAAGTATTTAAAATACATCCCTCTGCAAGTCACACACACCTACTGTATACCGCAGCTATGACTAAATTAATACAACTGCTGGAGTTGCATAAGATTCAACAAAACCTGCTTTCTCCCACATTTTCCACACAGCATAGCGTACTTTCCTCAGAGTTTAGCAGTCCTGTTGTTTCCCATTTTCAGATTAGCATGCCATTTCTTTGTAAGAACATTAACCCTAAGATTTTGTCATTTATCTTCTTAAGACAACTCAGCTATATGTTCTTGCATTTCTGAAGGCAACTACGTAAGATAGCTACCCAGGATAGCAGAGGACTGGACTTAACAGCTCAGGAGATATTTTGCTGCCCTGTGTTACTCATTTCTATTCCAGTCGACCTGAAACAACTCCAGCCTAAATGCCATCATGCTCACACCATACTCTCCTTCCCTTATGTTCCTTCTGGTACTTGAGATTGCTCTCTGAGTGTGACATTTGGTCTCTGCACTGATGGCAGGATGGCAGCTATGCTGTGCTTCATCCCCTGCATCATTCTCCCTTCATTCCCTCTTCTGCCCTAGGTCAGAAGAGCTCTATAAAATGGATAGTTCACAGTAGAAATGGCTGAAAGAAGATCAGACTTTGGAGTCAATATCCCCATTCTGAATTGGATTTCATTAACCACTGGCAATCTTGTCAGCTTGAGGTGAAGGAGGTGTTCCCCCATGGTGGCTGGCAGGCAAGAAAACTGCAAAAGTTGGTTTCTGTGTAAGAGTGTAAGAAAGCTCCAAGGCTTTTGAAAGCAATATCATCAAGTATAGGGCTGGGAACCGAAGACAGGCACAAGCCCAACAGAGTGCCAATAGAAAATGGAAACACCATTCAGGATCATCTTTGCTCCTTCCTTTTCTTTTGCCTTTCTTGTGCAGGAGGAAGTGGAAAGGCTTCATATGTCTTGGGGAAACACCTGCCCTAGCAAGAAACCCGCTAAGTGGGTTCTCCTTGTAAGGATCATACAACAACAGTTGAGGCCTGTGACACCAAGGGTAAGCCTTTCACAGGATGGATATTGAGCAAGAGCAAGGGGTCAGGCTGTGTACCAGTGGGCAGGGATTTACAGGGCATTGGACAGGCTCACCATGTACTCCAAATATATCTGGATTTCCTCCACTCTCCTCCTCCTGCTCTCACCAGAACCCTGCCTGGCTTTAGGTTGTGCTCCTTTTATAATTCCTGAAAGTGCTTTTCCAGACCAATGTCTTCATTCTGCCTCACCCCCATCTTTCTGATGCGGAAATAAAGTCCAGTTGCAGTTTATTAGTTCCTGGTTAGTATCAGTTTCCATTTTGAAGGCCAATAAAAATCTGGAAAATTTTAATTCTGAGGAAAAGTAAGCTGTCATTCTTCTTTCTGACTCTTTAAGAAGCCTTATCCTGGGATTCAAGCAGCTTTTGCAACCCTGCTGCAGCTCAGGAGCAAAATACAGAGCATAAACAGTACAGCTCCAGCCAGCTTTATTCATTTTTTTCAGATGTTATAAATCTATATTTTATTTATAAAACATTTAGGAGAAATCTATAGTATTTCTGTATGTAAAATAAAAGTGTATGAGATATGTATATATATATCACTAAAATTGTCTCTTTAACTAAATAATGACAATAATACAAAGAGATATTATATGAGCACAGAGTTTAGCTACATGAGAACTGGATACAGGAATGCATAAACAAATGTCAGATGTGTCATTAATGCCATGGTAGTTTTTTCTTCCTCTCTCTTAACTCCCTGGATAGTAGGAAGCCCACATAAGCCTTATGAAACTTCCCATATTATTGTCAGTCAGAGACCTGACAGCCTCACTCAAAATATAACCATTGAAGTGGTATGCTTCTCTTAGAGTAAAAGAAAAAAGATTCTCTATATTAGCAGGACTTCCACACCACCAGAGTTGCGCTACCAGTTGCCATTTATATTTTCCCTATCTTACCTTAAAACATTACTTTTAAAAGTGGTACAGAGGTAATAGATTGACAGCAGCTTAGTTATTGGCACAGTGCAAGAGAAATCCAAGGCTGGAAACAGTGGAAATGAGTGGAAATGCTGCAAGAACACAAAAACTGTGTACATAAAACAAGTGATTTCACGAGGTTCCTTGCACCTTGCTGTCATTCCCTTCAATGTGCCTTGGCGTGTCTGCAACCAGCACTACCAGCACATAAAAATATTCGTGTATTTTTAATAGAAGAAAAACATACTAAAGTCTGAGCACTTTATATTCAAAAACACAATCAAACCTTATCACAAAACTCAACAGCCTATGACTGGAAAGAATCACTTCTCATAGAAATGGTATCTGAAATACAACCGTAAGATTACAAGGTACTCCAGTCACAAGTACAATTATATCCTGCCTTCCTCTAGGCATGTTTTCCTATTCAAAATTATCTCATTGCTTTGTTATCTTGTGAGGGAGCAGGAGAAACAGATTGTAAATTCATACACATACCCACACACAAACTTATAACTTGTGTATATATATCCTTCTTATTCTCTGGTGTTCACCCATTTCTAGTACAGCTGTCATACTTCATTACTTCTTAAATTCAAAACAAAATAAATTCTTATTCCTTTTCTCTGGTCTGTACATTTGTTTATTTGTTTGTATTTATTCTATGTGAATGTATTATTCTGCATTATTATTACTTACTATTTTATTTAAATTTCCTAATTATTATGCATCTGTGTATTTATGGAAATGATGGGGTTCTGAATATGCTGTTACCTTGTTCCCAGCATATGCAGTGATTTTGCATCATGTGTTTTTAAATTCCTTACTAGATTTCCTTTGTCCACTTCAGGAAAGCCACTATCCCACACAGCAGGCTCAGGTGTGGATTCCTCACAACTATTTTTAGGATGCACTTGTACTAAGATTTATATCGTTCTCTGGAGGCGTCTGTTTTTCTACGCCGATTAAATTGGCAGGCTGTGTGACTAAGCTTCTAATTTAGGCATCTCAAGACTGGTTTTAGGCACAGGCTGTTCTCTAGGTTCCTGGCCATGTCACCTGGGTATCTCCATTCTTACCAAAAATCTTCACCTCCACCACATGGTCAGAAAGTGACAAGTTATTTAGTCTTTGGTCAGGGGACAGAAAAATGAGAAGATCTTGGCCATTTTGGGTGGACATCTTAGATTGGCTGCCTGTGACTTTCTAAGTTGCAGATCAGCATCTCCACACACTGCTTGAGCTCAGCAAATAGGACTCCACATATGTGAAGTGTGAACCTGTAAAAAGCCCACCATACAACACAAGGCTTCCCTTCAGGTACTATGAGTGAAGAGGATGTTATTGTCAGCACCACCAGGAGCTATTCTGTGTTCTTCTTCATGTCTTTTATCCCAGACGTCAAAAGAAGAGCCATTCATCATTTTTCTCAGTTTATTCCTCATAACTGTGAATTTGTCATGGATTTTAATCCTGTTTTTCTTAGATGATTGTCAAATATTGCAGAATTTTATAATTCAGAGAGGGATGGAGAATTTTTAATCTTTTTCTGTTTCAAACAAGAAAAGAAAAACATTTCTGACCCTTTGCTTCTTAACCATTGATTCGTTTCACAATATCCTAGTGTACATTCAAAATCCCACAAATTTACACTTTTCTCAGCCTGAAATATTTTTCTTTATGTATTTTTTATATTGCTTTCTCCTCACATCTAGTTAGCTGAAGTGCTTGTTTCAGTATCCTGACCATGAGGTAAAAATATAACTAGAAGAATCTTTGGTCCATAAGTGTTATCCGCACTTTATTCAAATATTTGTACTATACAGGCTGTTGCAATTGCTAAATATCTGTCAGTGCAACTTCTCCATTTTTCTTTTTATAGGTTATTTGGCAGAGCATGAATTCTAAGAGGAATGATCTGCTGGCCTGGAAATCTTCTACTGCATGTATTTGTAACAATAAATTCCCTAGCTTGTTTTCCTTTTTAAACCTATTTCTCAAGCTTCTATTCCCCTCTCTGCTTATCTTCAAACAATCTATACAAACAATAGTCCAGCATTATAGTCATTGCCTGTTGCCCTGGATTGTCCTGATCAGTCATTGCCTTAACGGCATGATGATCTGTTCAAAGTGATACAGCTCATCCCACAATCTGTGTATTGGCTTCAAGTTCGGGTACTGAGAACAGTCAGAGCCAGGATCGGGCACGTGCCATGGCACTCTCATATCTCTTGAAAACTCTTCAGAAGATAGCGAGGCTTGAGAATTTTGCATCAACTTGACTGGGAGGTCCCCCAAGACATCAGGGTCCTCTAGTATGAATTCTGGGGACTTGCACATATTATAAGTGAAAATGAGTCCAATATTTGCTTTTGTTCTGATTTCAATTATTAAGAGTATGCATCCAGCAGATAAGATGTCCTTTGGAGAGGAAGGTTGTCTTTAACATGTCTTTGCTTGACATGTGTGATGGGGTTGTTCTGTAGCTATTACAGCCTAAGAAACAAGCAGAGAAAGTAAAAATTAACATCAGTCATATCTGGTCTTCCTCAACTCAGTATTAGAGGCCCACAGAAATGAGGGCTTCAGGAGAAGAAAATATGTGGATTTCTCTGACACAAAGAACAGTTGCAAACTGTAACAAATATAAGGAAAAAATGCCTCACATGGTGAATTTGAAAGAATCACACAGAACATTACATGGACAGCATGTTCATGGCCATGAAAGGCATTTTTCTTAATACAGCCCCTTGCTAACTCCTTTAAACACTGTTATTATTTCTGCAACTCAAAGCTACAAAAAACTAGCACAAATTGAAAACTGCTGTATCATTCTCCTCCCCCACTGAAGCTTAAAGTTATCTTTGGATAATCTTTAGATTTACGCTATGTTAGGTTATAACATATTTTGAACACTAAAGCTTTAGGAGAAAACTAATGGCTGTGAAGGCTAAAAAAGCCTTTAAATAATAAACCCAGCTCCTGCTGGAACACAGAGATTCAGTACTGCAACTGTGCAAAAGCAAATCAAATAATCAGTTTGTATTGCCAGCAGACCAGGACTCCCCTGTGGCTGCCTTTTCAGTTTCTCAATGGAGACCAACAGATGGAAAAAAGCTGAAGAGAGCAGGCTTGCTTTCTCTGCCCACTGAATAATTGCCTTCATTTTGTCTATCTGTAGCTTATAGCTCTATTTACTAAAAATGATTAGAGCTTTCTTTGAAACAGAAGCTTGGAGGAACAACAGAAGGTCATGTATATTCTTGCTGACACAGCCACCTGTTATCTTGCCATGTACCCCATTTATTTACTACTGGCTTGCTCAGCCTTCTTCCCCAAGCCCAGCAATGCCAAACAGGACCTAGATTTCCTCTTTACAGTTTTACTGTAGCAAGTTAACAAAATGATAAAAGCTGTCTTCCCAATTTTGTAACCTTTCTGCAGTGAAATCTGTCCTATCTTAACCAAAAATCTTCATGGTCTTGCCTCCTACCACATGCTCAACCATACAAGAGATGTAATGCTGGCATGGGTTTCCAGACACAGGAAATACTTTTGAGTCAAGTGCAGAGTCAGAAAGGCATGAGAGAGGGAGCAAGGCAGGTTATTTATAATTGCTGAAGATGCTTCAATATTGCAAATCATCTAAGCCACTGGTTGATTTTCTGAAGCAACTTGGCTCTGGTAGAGATTAATTTTGCCCGCAAAACTTCTGGCAACATTGCTAAAGCCTGCTGAGACACTCTGGACTGCCAAAATCCACACTAGCAAGGTTCTCCAATATGCTGACATTTCTAGGTCAAGCTGGTTCTGAGATAAGATTTTTATAGAAAATATCACAAGACATTTTCAAAAAAATGAAACACCTAGCGTTTTTTAGAGGCCCTTGTCTGCAAGTAGACATTGTCCAATTATGTTGAAACTTTTCCAGACAAATGTACTTCTAGCTACAGCTCCCCTCTACCTGCCAATTCCAGATGGAAGACTTTAAAAAAAGAAAAGAAAAAAAAGAAAAAGGCAATCATTTGTTGATTGGATAGGGATGAAGCAGCCAGAAGTAGACTTATAACAGAAAGTGATTCACATTTTATCTTTGGACTTACTGTACAGCATCTGTAATTTCACTTGTTCTCACTTTGCAGGAAGATGAGGAGTAGGAAAAGAAGTATGAAAGACTGGGTTGGAGATAAGTTGAAGGACGCTATGGGCACAGGCCTCTGACTTTCAGGAAAGCCCAAGAGAAACACAAATAAATAGTTTGGTGGTCTTTTGCCATAGTTACTGCTTCTTAGAAGTCTCCTACTTCTCAGAGAGGCTGGATGAACTGAGGCATGTATTTAAAAGATTTTCTCAGTTGCTTTCAGCCAGGTCATCTCTCTAGTGGACTTCTTCCATGAAGAAGCCATGTTTATTTTCATTCCCAATCACAGAGTTGTTGGTTTCATATTTTAACATGTTTGTGGGAGGATACAGCCTTTAAGTTGCCAATCTTCTTCAGTGACTGCAATCTTTTGGCTTCTAATGAAAGCAGTTAGCTGCCTGGCCTGAAAGAGCAACAGGGCAAGCACCATTTGTTTGTGGTAAACTTCATTGTTAATACTTGCACTGGGAAGGAACAGGCTGGCTTTACTCCATATCAGCATTTTATTTCAGAAAACCTGTTACATTATCTGTCAGATTATATTCACTATTTGAAGGTTTTTTTTGAAGAAACACTCAAACTAGACTTACAAACAGTGCAAAGCACTGATATATGCTAAAAAGAAACCCAGAAAAAAAAAGACCCCATTGAAAAGATGTGGTACGCTCAGATGTGGTACATTTTATGGGCTGGTAGTAACCACCTGCCCAACCAGCCCATGCATAGCTCTGGCTTAGCCAGGGTATGTTCTGGCTGGCATTTAGACCCAAGACTTCAAACAAAGGGGAGGCTCCAGAAAGCTTCATGGTTTCAATACATGCTTGGTGCCAATTTCCTGCTACTTGAGGAGAGCCACTCATTTATTTTCCAGTAGTATACCAGTTGCTAAAAAGGAACCTATCAAGAACACATTTTTTTTCTGCTCAGAAAGTGTCTGGAAAGCAGGATAAGGTCACGTCTGTGATAAATCCAGGTAGGGCACACCAGGACAGAGCAACAAAGGATATTTAAGTTGCAAAAAAATAAATACCTCCTATCTCAAGGGCTAGGATTACATTCCGCATTCTGAGGCTGCACATTGTACCTACTCTCCCAGTGAAATCCCTACAAGAAGTCTCTGACAGGAAATCTACTTTTCTCAGTTACAAGACCCTGTTAAAACTCTTACTAGAGAGTCAAAGTTTTGGTCACTGCAGCCCCTCTAGACACCAGCAAAGCTCCCTCTCCCACCCAGACCTGAAATTTGTAAAAGGTGCCAGCAAGGAGATATTTAGGTGCTTGTTTCTATCAGCCCTTCTGCACAGATTTCTGCTGTGTCCCAGGCTGTAGCTCCTGAAAGGACACTTCTGTGGGCATATGTGGAAGGCAGAGAGCAAAAAGGTGAAGAGGCTGGCTCTGTCTTGGGATATGGCTGTCTGTGATAACAGCCAGTATTGATTCTGGGGACAAGAACAAGAGAATAACCTTCCCCTTGGGTGATAACAAACATAAAGTACACTCATGAGGTACTAGCCTCATAGGGTGCCCTGTGCCTTTAGGCTGGTTCTGTGGTGGCCTGTGTGATGTTCAGGGCATCCAGGACATTAAGGAAAAATTCATCAAACATCAAGTAAGCATCCACATGCATGTTCTACACTGAGGAGCTGATACCCAGGCAGAGGGCCTCTGGAGCCCCTGTTGTTACAACAGAAAACTAGGGAAAAAAGAGATGGGGAATTATGTGGCATTTTCCACATCACAAGGTGACAGCCTGGCTTTATCAGTGTTCCTCTGCTGGTAGGAAAAGGTCGTTAGTCTGGCACTGAATCTCAGAAGATGGACTCTCATGTTAGACCAAGGGATGTTAGTGCTCATAAGCAAGCTGATGCTGGTGTTTCTCCAGTTCTAGTGGTAGCACTGTCAAGCCCGTTCTTCTTGCATACTTGAGGCACCCACCCACTGGAGACTGGTCTATACTGGTATCTGTGGCCCTTGCTCATCTGCAGAAACTATGTTTGACAACTACTCTTTTTGTTACCCTGAGGGAATAGGTGCATAGCTCCAGACAATGAGGCCAGGCTCCTGTAAGTCTGAATGGATGTCCCAAGATCATCCCCAGTCTTTTTGCCTTGTAGCCAGATACTAGCCCCCTGAACCATGCGTCAAAGAGAAGAGGATTTTGCAACCCTTGCCAGCAAGAGTAGGCAGGGTTGATACAAGTGATATAGAAGAGGTGATGCAGACAGGCTGGGGGAGAAGTGTGGGCAGAGAAACCAATGGTGATGAGACATGAAAAGACAGTGAAACAACAAGATGGAATTTAACTCTGCCAAGTTTAGCACCCAACTGAAGCAAGCTGGAGATGAACGTCTGTGTCTAAAGTGAGTGGAGACCAAAGCAAACGCCAGGCAACCCATAGTGCCCCCTTCAATGAAAGAAGCCTTTTTAAGGTTTATGTCTAATCCCACTGCTAGAATAGCCAACCACACAAGCTTCCCAAAAGCAAGGGAAAGGAAATTGAAGAATTCAAGCTGTAGTGTAATGAAATGTGCCTTCCACCCACTTAGATTTAAGATTGTGATTCAGTAGTGCATTTATGCAGTTTCTGGAATGGAAGGGCATTGTGGTGCATCTAAATCAGATTTCTGAGCCACTGGTAGCAGATGGACCTCAAGAGAAAAAACACACAGATAGCTAAAATAAGCAGATATTTTTCACCGCCTCTATTTCAGTGATGGTGTCACCCTCTGTCATTGCCAATTCTAACAAGACTAGTAACCTCTATAAAAAATGTGACACATGGAGGATAAAAATAACAAGAGCAGAGGTTAGCTAATCTTGTAGTTTCACAGTTTTTGCACAATTTGCATCATCTGTATCATCTGTCTGACACTTTGGCACACAGTGTATACAGAGACTGCACTGGCAATCCAGGAAACCAATCATTAAAGGTTGGTTATACATTAATCGTGAATATTATCATAAAAGATTACTTTAACAGACATCACTAAAATGTGATAGCAGTCATACTTGATAATGAAAATTTTAAGGAAAAACTATAACAGATTGAGAATTTGTATAGTTTTATTTTGTAATTGATTTGCTTTAGTAAAAGACAACTCTATAATAACATAAGCAAATAAGCCATCGGAAAATCTTTTATGCATAACAATCTTAACAGAGAAAAGTTTCATCCACTTTAAAAGTATCTCAGCCTTCCTGCAAATTTTGTTTCATGTTTCTCTATCAAAGCAACATTTGCTGTTCTCATTCATGCACTGGGAAATTTTGCAGTCTCACTTGCTAGTAAAACAATAATAACAAACCCAACACAAAAACCCACCAACTTTCAGGATGGCATGATTGCTTCTTATTTGATTGAAATGCCGGTGACAATCCAGTTCATCCAAAGTACGTAGTTTAATCGAGTGAGATAAATCACTCCAGCATAATGCCAAGCATTGCTTGTGGTTTCAAGGAGCGGAATAATTAGTCCTTTCCTAGTCTAGCCTACATGGTGATATTAATAACAAGTAAATGTAGAGTGGCATGTAAAACAGAAAAGTTCAGTCATCAACAGGCAAACTAGAACAGCTTATAAGTTAGGAAAAGATATGCCCTGATGTAGCATTTTTTGTTTCTGAGACTTCCAGTTACAGAAGTTGTCGTAGTTAAATACGTCATTATCATTTTATTCAATGCTTAAGATAAAATGTGGCAAAAAGCACCCATCTGCTCATCTTTAGCACCCACCCAGGCAGAAACTATAGTGCCAATTTCTGCTTAGAAGTACACCAAGGCAAACCAGTAATAACTACTTTGACAGTAATGTATTCACTTCAGGTTTAATATAGAATAATATTTGTTTCCTGTTCGGCAGTTCTCAGAGACTAGAAAATCTCCCTGAAGCCCTATCTATACTTCTTCTGAAAAAATCTCCCTAGAGCCCTATCTAATCCTCTGGAAAAAGTAGAGCTCCTTGTCTATAGTAGTGTTTAAGCCATTGTTTGGCAGATAAGTGTAAACACTCTGTCCACCGTTTACATGCTGGGCAAACTGCTTTAAGGTATCGGAATTTAGAAAAGCATCATACAATGCCCCAGTCTATTGAACAAGTGGGAAAAAAATTACAGATTTTCTTTAATATCTGGTTATCTAATTAGAAAAAAACATCAGTGGGATATTGTAGGAAGTTTTGAATGGTTTTTTCTTTAAACACCCCAGTTTCAACCCACCTGAAGCAAAGCTACACAGGGTTAAAGTTACATCAGTCTTGTGAACCTGCATATTACCAGTGTCCTCATGGCATGAGTATTTTCCCTGAAGTGTAAACCTTGATAGATTTTCTAAAAGCCCTTTTTCAAATCAATCTGCCTTGTGTCTCAACTGGCTTTGTAAGCACATGAAACCCCACAACAGACTTGCACTGCACACTAGATTTCATCACGAAAAAATGCTTAAGAAAACCCGTTTTCATGCATCTTCTAAGAATATCTGGAGTGAGCTTGCTACATTCCTCCATACTGGCAGCTAGTGCTTTGATTCACAGGGTTGCCAACAAGTGTTGACATTAGGGTAAATTTGCCTGTACAATGAAAGAACGGAGGTATTTTCCTGCACAAAGCCTAAGGACAAAATTTTGCATGGCCACCTGCACTTTTTTTTCAAAATTCTGTAAAGCCCCTTTATTCTCATCTCAAAGATGGTCCAGCATGTTCCCAGTAAGGTAGTGTGCAGCTGTATTCACAATTTGAACAGATGATGTTGACTAAAGGCAAGGAATGATATTACAATACAGTGAAAGATAAAAAATGTTAGTCCAAACTCTTCCCCCCTGCATTTATACTTTTTCACAAAAATTCAAAGGGCAAGATGTCAAATGATGATGTGCTGTCTAAGTGGCAGGGTATGGAAGGTTCTACATCACTTATGTTCAATGAAGACCACAAGTACAATAAAGTCGAGAGACCTTAGGGTATGGCTAAAGAATCTGTGATATTTCACACTCCGCAGGCAAAGCCTGTGGTAAGTATGCTGCTTAGTAGAAATATACTAAAGGGTGGTAACAGTATGAGTTGACTCTGTTGTCCACATCAAGTTCTGAGAAAAACCCTAGGAAAACCCCATTTGAGGATTCTTCTGATGAGCAGTTCGATCTTGCTATCAATGCCTGAGAACATTAGCGGTTGCTGAAGGCCCTCTTAATCTTGAACTTCAATGCCTCTAATCTAAATTATCAGTATGGGTTCAAATTTATAATCCTAATTAGAGTTTTGATTCACTTCTGTTGCTTTCAGGATTTCTCAAAGGCAATGACATATTTAAATGTTAAAGATAAAACTACCATGTTTGTAGTTCACGAACTTGAGTTTGCATCGCAACTTCACTGCCGCATTTTCTACTTGCCTATAGAAGCAATATATGAAAAAAATATGAAAAAAAAGACAAATGTGGAATTTTGAAGAACTACCTGTTATTTGATAGCTTCAGAAATCCACTTTGAAGCTATGAAACATACTCACTCCAATTCATTTGAAAATCATTAAATTCTCTTAAGTCTGAGCATTACAAGCATATGAAAGCACAGTCACCATTTACTGATGAAACCATAACCAGTGGACATATATCCCATGACTGAGTGTAGTAAGTGAGGTTAAAATAGCAGTGGGATTGGCTAACAAGGTGCTTTGGTTCCTCATACAAAACAAAATGAATGACAGGTAAAATATTTCTTGCCTATCCTTATGTTTCCAACACCAGTTTGTTAGGCTAGCTAGGAAAATGAAATAGTTGTTCAAGAAGTTTGCAAACAAGCCAGTGTCACTACCTTACGAAAACCAGAAAGACTGCCTTATGAAGAAGTGGAATGAATGGAATCGGAGTAGAAAGCTCTCTCTTCTTTTCTTGTTGTCTTGCTGTTTCTGGGGTGAGCTACTTGCCCAGCGATAAGCTGAGCTCACTGCAGCCACCAGCCCGGCTCCCAGGGCTTGCCAGGGGCAATGACTATTTCACTGGCTCAGTCTCTTCCCTTACTGCAGATGCTTTTATTTTTTTCTCTTCCCCTGGATGTACAGCAGAACCTAGATGTGGTGCTGGTGAGAATTTTATTCAGATGGAATAGTTTGCTTATGAGTTTATTAAAACTTTTCTCAACTGCATTCCTGCAGTGGGGGTAGAAATTCAGCTGTCTGATTTTGATGGCTTTAGTGGGATTCATGCAGTAATATCTGAGCCCTAATGAGTTCATCTACATGTTCCCTTGGCTAAAATTCTTGAATGGGATTGTGTCCACAGAAACATAGTAATTCTTTTTATTGTGATTCTCCAATGTAACAGGAAAATGTAACATATGTCTTTCTGTCCACTTTCACCTTTACCTTTGCTCAGACAGTAAAGCTACCTTGACAGATTAGAAACTACCTCCTTATGCACAAGTGGTTTTTAAAAAAAATTGACCTCTTGCAGTTCCAACGGTTTTCAAAAAAATTAACCAGTTCTTGCAAGGGCTAAAAAAAAGGTTAGCCCTTTAGCATGTCTAGCAAGGAAGAAGTTCCTGCCCAGTTAGTGACCCCCATTTTGACCTCTAATCAACATATGAAGAATTAGCTCCGTGACCTGGACAGACCTTGCAGAAAACCCTTCTGGTAAGAGTGCAAACATGAATGCTGATTAGCACCGGCGTTGATGGCAGCTTATTCAAGCTTGGAATGAGCTCTTAGAAATTCATCTTGCCTCTCCCACAGACTTGCTGGGAATAACACCATGTGCTATGACACTTCATGATATTTTTTCATTCTATTTAACACAGCACTAGGTTAAAGTAACCTGGTCTGTGTACCACCGTCCCAAAGTACATTACAGTAACTATTACAGTAATCATCTACCATAGTACATTACAAGCTGTGTTGTACCTATGTTTAGGTCCCAGACTGTAAGGACAGTTCTCTGTAGGTGGAATTGAATGGCTGGTTTGCTGAAGGTATTAAAAAGATCCTGAGAGAGGATGGATGAAAAAGAGAAAGGCTGCTGGACATGGCTTGGAGCTAAAAGAAAAACCTTTAGACAAGTTTTACTCTGTGGTGTATTTTATATTATTCATTAAAGAAAAAAAAAAAAACCACAAAAAAACCTGCTAAAACAATATCATACACCCCTACTATAACATGGTGTGGTATAAAACAGTCTAGCAGCAACTAAATATCACAACAATGCAAGTGCTAGTTTCAGGATGTGATGGTAGCAACATTAATAATAATAATCATCATTATCATCATCAGGCTGGAATATCTGCCTTGACAAAAGCTTTGACTTATTTTTTTAAATATTGAAACTCAAAATTTTACAGTAATGATGCAAACATACAGTAAATTAGCTACAGGCAAAATTAACAGAGGAAGTTACTGGAAGAAAGGAAAATGTGATGAGTCCTGAAAAAAGTGAGGGTGACTGTCTGCAAGGCCTGTCAACAAGAATCATGCTGGAGAGTCTGATAACAGTTACCTAAAAATGTGGGGGTCATTTGTAAGCTTTAAGTAATGTCATACAGGAGAGGGATGAGGTGCTTAACCAGGAGCAAGAAAGAAGCAAGATGAGACAACAGTGGCCAGCCAAAAGTTGAACTAAAGCGATCTACTGCCTCTTTATACCTTTGAGCAGAGAGGATTGGTGCACATATTCACAGCACAGCAGGAATGCCAGATGAGATACTCCATTTCCCTGCCCACATAGGATTTGATTCAGTAAAACTCTAGAATAAATACCATGGAATAATCATGGTGTAATTCTGTGCTTGTCCTGTCTTAAAACTAACATGACCACGGTAATAAATAAGTCATAGCTAGAAAGGGAAAGAAAATATGAGAATCCTCTTACCACACTTTAGACATGTAAAAGTTAGCCCCCCCCCCAGTCAAAGCTTACCCTCCTTGAGAGTTACCAGAAGCAGGTGGGCATCTCTGGAGAATGACTCGTCCACCTAAAATAAGTTTCTTGGATAGAAGGGATGATTCACTACCTGAAGATACCTAGAGAGCACGTGGAGGTAGCTTAGATTAGATGCCTAATTTATTGCTGCTGAAAGTTAGGTAAAATGAATTTCTAATACAGTAACTATCTGATATTTCTCAGAATCAAGAAAAAGAGTTACAACAGAAAATCCATGAATTTGCCTCACTCTGCTAAATTTATATCGCTTTTCAAAAGCTGTCAAATAGTTACAGCTTATCCCTGACAGAATTCAAAGCAGATGCTATTAAAAGACATGTACCAAAGCAGGTAAGTGCAGTAACAAACTGCCATTTTACTGTTCCTTCTGTTTCTCACATTGCTATTACAGCAAGGAAACACAAAGTTGTCTTGAAGTGTAGTTATGTTCAGTAAACCATAAAAGGTCTTATTATTACCTTTCAAATACAAATCTGTTAAAGCAATGTGCATTTCACTATAAGACACAAAAAACCCACACAAAATCACACTGATCCAAGACACTGACACCAAAAACATTAAACACCCCAGCCTGTTACCTTTAAATTTAACGAGCCTATATTTTCTGGAGAAACCAAAAAAACCCCAAGCTCAATTCACTGTCTTGTTAGATTAATTTTTCAGTGTGGTAGAACTGGATATACCTCCTGAAGGTTCCACAACAGTGGATGTTTCCCAGCTCCTAGTCCCTACTGGAGGTAGAGTGTCTTTTTTCTAAAACATCTCAGGGTATAAAATATAGAAACTGGAATTATCTATTCTTGAAATGAAGTATCCTCTCTTACTTTCATACGAGGATATTGCATAGGAATATATGTCTCCAATTATTTCTTCAGCTGGAAGAGGTTTTAGTCCACATAGCTGTGCAACTCTTTAGTGGAACAGGAGTGAATGAAGCCAGCAAGAGATTGCCACAGTCCTTCTGCTATACTAGTTCTGGTGGCAAGGAAAGATGAGCCAAGGAAAAAAGTCACATATTTGTTATTTTTAGTATTCCCTTGAAAGTGCATAATCACAATTTATGGCAAACACGTTTAAACTAACTCCTCAGACACAGAGGAATATTAGGAAATAGCATGAAACTCTGGACAAAAGCATGTTCTGACAGGCATATTTAGAAAATAGTTTCTTTTTCAGAGGTTTAAACACATTACTGCCTAAGCTGTAATTGCACTTCCTCCACATTTCCAGTGAATGATCACATTAGTAATATGGAATGAAAGGGTCAGGAAAGCAATATAAAACCAGATTTTGCAATACACACGCACACACTTGTCTTGAGTCAAGTAAACCAAAGTTTTCTATTGCACTATGAGCTCAGCAGGGTATCTTATCATTTGAGGCACAACTTGTATGGAGGACTATAATTAAATAACCCTGATTAGAAATATGTTAAAATACCACTGCTTTGGAAAAGTTCATTGGAAAAAATGTTAGAATTTGATTTCTCAAGACTTGCTCACTAAGAAATATGAATGAACTCTGGGTAAGAAAAATTACATGTAAGTCATCAACGCACAGCAAACACAAGGGCTTGTGCTCTACAAGAGCCATTTTATTTCCTTTTCTGAAATATTTACCGAGGTTTATATTGTAAGCATGCTTTTTTCACCCTCTGTCTAGGTCAGCCTTCAATCAGAAGACTGGATCTAGGGGCTCAAGGAGCAGTGCCTTGTGTCATAATATTTTATTATAATAATTAATAAGATATAATGATTAAGACTTTTCACCTTCCATCTGAAAATAACTTGAGTACTGCAAACTAAGTCATTTGAAAATGGTACCACCTTGTTTAGCCGAGATATAAATTTTCCAGAGCCACAAATGTCAGCTTTGTCATCTATCACTCCAACAGGGAAGAAAGCCAGTACAAAGGTATATAGTCATCTCACTGTCATTATTTTTACATATTCAAAATGCAGTAAGAAATGTGTAGCAGCAAAGCCTTCCCTTTTCTGATGTGGTTGTATCTATCTTTGAAGACAAATCTCAAATTATACCATTCATTATATGGAGCTTTGTGTGGATAGGCATGTAAGCATACATGGATGATGATAATGACGATGACAATGATGACAACATGCAAATACACACACACACGATAAATCCCTCCGAAAAGTACACTCAACCAAAAAAAAAAAAAGGAAAAAAGAGAGTTTCATAACTTTAATATTGGTGTCTGCAAAAGCTCACAAAAGAACTAATGCACATCTGCTCTTCAACTGAATGTACAGAATTTTCTTCTACCCCAGACTTCAAAATGACAGCATTTGGAACAACAGACACAAATAATGCAATTTTAATGTTAATTTTACATAGCATTTTAATTTAATCTGTTTATCCTTCAGATATCTGTTCTGTACTGATCTGGTAGAGCAAAATACTGCAGGATTATGCTACAAAGTCTCTTGTAAACAACCATATTGAAATGACTGTATTTATTTCACATTTTCAATTGCTTTAACGAGATCAGAAATTGGCCCCCT
>JAVSBS010003470.1:0-29921 GCA_033124195.1 Coracias cyanogaster | reverse complement strand
GCTGGTCCAGCCTTGGACATGAAGAGATGGGAAAGACAGTCCAATAAATTTTAAACACCTGAAATGTTTCCAATATATTTTTTATAACACCAGTAGCATATGAAAATTGACTGAGGTACTATAGAATGACCTGGAATGAATAATTTGAAGACATAAGATAGATTATTATCTTTTCTAATCATGTTTGTAAGCCATCCTTTCTAAACACATACAGTTTTGTTTTAAAGCATATGGTAAGTAGTACATACCTTAGAGAACAGGTAATTTTTCAAATGTTCTATGATTCCTTAGGAGAAAATAACTATGTTATGTACATGTTTCTTTAAAAACAACGTAATTTCTGCATATGATGTCTTCAAACATTGATGGATAAGATGCAAATAGATCAGTAAGTGAATGAAAAATAGAAATGCTTCCCTCTGTTTCAATGACTGGCATATGAGAACTTGCCCTAGTTGTGGGAACTACTAGGAATTCCTAAAGCCCTGCTTATGTCAGGAATGAAACAAGCAAATGAAACAAGCCAGGGGATTTTCTCTTACACCAAATAGTATGGCTCAGCACATATCTATCCAGCTAAGGTCTTCCTTTAAAATACAATCTCTGTACCTAAATTGTTAAATAGCACGGACCTTGTCCTCTACTAACCTGCTAGAAGGCTCCTTGGCCCATGAAAAGTTAAGCATGTTAAATATTTAACAGCAAGGATTGTGTTTGACTCTCTTGTCTCAACTATGCCCTGGCCCATTTAGCAGTACAATCTCAAAGCCTGCAGCTTTATGGCTCCCTCACCATGTCCAGGGCTAGGCGACCTAAGGCAGCCAGCGTCTGCTGCTTTAGGTGGCCCTGATCGCTGTGAGGCTAAGGATATTGGGGTCCAGTTTCCCTGATACACAGGTAAAAGGCTTCATGTCTCTAGAGCTTGCCTGAGATTGGACTGCTTGGCTAGGGCTTTGCAGCAGAGACCCTAAAGGCATTTAGGGAGCTGACAGTTTAAGAGTTTAAGCTTCCTGATGCTCCTTCTCACAAAAAGACATCTCTACGCCCCAGTCTGCCTCTCTGGAGGTTGCCTGGGATGCCAGGTGGTTCAGGAGCCTTTACAATAGATACATGGTAGTGTTTGTGAAAGAAAGAACAGAAGCCTTCCACTTTTCTAAAGGAATTGTTGTTTGCAGAGAGAATTTTGAAACCTCTAACTCGCTTTTTGAATCAAAATTAAAACAGTCTTAAACAGCCAGCACTTCTCACAGAAAGGAAATCTAGGCTTTGATAAGCTCTACTTCTCAATAATTTCAGTCCACCTCAAGCCAGTACAGGAATTTCACATATAGGACCTGAACTTTGTGACTCAGATTTTTCTCTAGATTTTTCTAGTCACTTCACTTTGGCACACCCAATTGTGGACCTCAGCCTGCTCAGGCCTACTGCAGAAACATAACCTGAAATTTTCCATATCAAATTATTCTTGAGAACAATATGAATTACTCCACCAGTAGCAGAACTAAGGAATCCTGGTTTCCCAGTTTACAGTTGATATATATTTATACACCTTCTCCCACAATAACCACATATCTCTCTTTATTCAACTTATCTTTGTTCCTTATAGTTTAGGATGTTACAGAATGTACTGAAGGCAGTACAAACAATAACTGCTCTATGTCAATCTAACACAAAACTTTGAAATAGTGTTAGTATCCGAGTTTTTAAAAGCAGCAATTTTCTGAAGGTTTATGGCTCAAATTCCTGAAATGAAAGCATCGATCCAGGTATGTAATTGACCTACGGTAACACCATAAAATCTTAATTGCTGAAAGACTCCCAACCATGAGCTGCAGAGTATTCCCTGGGCAGCATTGGACAGTGCTAAGATATTCACTACATAGCACTAAAATACTCATTAGTCCAAAACCAGTTATTGCTACCAGGTGTGATGACTGTAGAGACTTTCTCTAGAAGAGAAGAGACCCAAATTCAAGTCCTTATTTAATGAATACAAGTGTTGTATTAGAGTCCTGGACTTTTGAGGAAAAGGGTGAGCATGAGATCACTGTACTAGCTCTGCAGGCAAAAAGAGTTGTTTGCAGAGAGAATTAAATGCCTGGGTGCTGACAGGGCTCTGGTGTGACTAAGGCACCTACACCATAGCAAGATGAAGACACAGACAGTTCTGGGCATGCGCAAAGGATAGGCCTCATGTAGCGTGGAAGTGTAGACACCTGCTGGACCTCAGTACCTCCAGGGACAGGAAAGCATCTGACTAGAGATTCTGTTCACTTATTCTTTACAAAAAAAAAAAAAGCCTCTTGTGCCTTATTTCTTACTTTATACAAATTTGGATAATAATATGTCTTGTCTTTGCAGTGTCAGAAGATACGTATATTTGGAAAAACAAACAAACAAAAGGCCCAAAACTGTGTTAAAAAGAAACTGTGATTGTAATTATCAGAGCAAATAAAACATAGTTGGAGGGGTAGGGAGATTTCTGTGCTAACAATGGTTTTGGACATTCTATTTCTATCCTTACTTTTGGGAGCCTGACATTCATTATGAGAGATAGTTATTATTTAAATAAAGTATTTAGAACATCTTAGTTATTTCCAGATTGTGCATATTCTACGTGTGAGTTAAGTTGTAGGGTATTTATATTCTTATTAATATAAATTTTATAAACTCTATTCAGGAAATACTGACATACACTCATGCAAATTTTATGCTAGAAAACTGCATCACTTAAACAGTCACCCAAGATGAACACAAAAAGAAAAAGGACACAACCAAAGAAACTTACGCAAACATTAAAAAGATTATTAGCAATAACTGTGGGGTTTGAGGATTTGTTTTTTCCTTTATTCTCTATCATTTGTACCTTGCATGTGGCAAAGCCAGTGGATAAAGCCAAAGAGGATACACTGAAATCTCTGTCCTTAAAAAGCTGAATATCCTGGTGTTTTTTCCACTTAAGCAAGCTGCAAAATACATATTTTTACTTTGACACACAGATATGTAGAAGAAAAGATGGCATCATCTTTGTGATTTAAGACTGCTGTCCTCAGAAGTAGAATAACCATTTTTCTTTTAATATGGCTAAATATTAAAGGAGACTGATTTTCTCCGAAGAACTGAGTATGCTGAATTATGGTTGGGATTTTTTTTTCCTTTGGTCATGCTATGGAGCATCTCTACATTTGAGCAGAGGCTGAGTCTTGCTTTATACTCACAGCAGATGGTGATATGGTTTATGTTGATATTTTGCTTCCATGGGAATTTTCCCATTGGTTGAAATAACAGCTTTCACAGAAGACGACTCCAAAACAGGCCGTGTACATGGTACTATTTGTGGCCTCTTTGTCTGGGGATAATATTTCACAATTTTTTCACTGTGTTTTGCTTTACTTTTGTACATACTGTAGCTTCAGTCCCTCAAGAGACACTCCACAGAATCTGTTGCTTAGTAATAGTAACTTTTATGGAAATTAGCTTGAACTTCAAAAGAACAAAACATCTTTCATTAGTCACAGGTTTCTAAATAATGAATTCCTCTGAGAAAGTTGATTAGAAAAGCCAGCCTTCCAGAATGAAGTAGCACCAATATTGACCTAAGATGAATTGCAAAGGTTAGTAACGCTCTTGAAAGGGCCATTTCTTTGTACCCCTTAAATTACGTTCGAGATTCTTTCTACCAATACCCAGGCTCACCTTGACAATACCACTGATAAAGTGAAGTTTTATATAATTGGAATCAGCCTCTCAAACAGAAAAAAGATGGAAAGAATTACTGTGGTCATATAGTCTGGCCTCCTGTGTCATATAAATCCCAGGAATTAATTATTGTCTTAAAAAAAGCACCTCTTACAAAAAAGAATCTCAAATATAAAATTATTTTGAGTTTTCTTTTACCTTAAAGACCTGCTTTAGTTAAAAGAACTTCTGTTGCATGCTAAGGAAGCAGAGTTTGGGGCCAGAGAGGTAGCAGAAGAGCTGCAGACCCCATTGAGAGGGCCAGAGAAAGGGAACTACATCCTTCCTGCTGTGAGTGGAGTCAGCTACCCACTGTCTCAGGCCATCCATGAGACAAGAAAGCTGCTGCAGAGACACTCAGTAGAAATAAAACCTTTCTGCTAAAGGCCTGGCTTCCATCCTCCATTGTACCTACCTGAAATCCTGCATCTCCATTTCATTTGGAGGAAGGCAGTGACCTAACTAAAAGGCACTCAACTCCTTTAAAACATGGCTGTGTGGAAAAGGACTAATCTCTTAATCTCTCATGCTGCTCAAAAGGCAAAGGGATGTCTGTGTCTCCCACCACTTACCTGGCAGCAAAAGCACAGTGCAAGAAACACTAAGAGCTTTGTGGGGCCAGAATTTGGGGCACAGGCATGAGTGAGACATTGGTGCCTCGAGACCAGGACACTTGAAGCCTCAGGTCCCACCTGCATTTATGGGATTGCTAATGCATCTGGCATCAGGTAACCCCTGAGCTAAAACTGAAATCAGCTAGGCAGTTAGGATAACATTTGATGTTTCCAACTTGCCCAAATTATTAGGCTGCAAAGTGAGTCCCTATGCTTCTTTCTTACCTTCCATTTAGTCTTATAAATCTTACATTGCTCCTTCTATCTAGTTTA
Source organism: Coracias cyanogaster (assembly GCA_033124195.1). NCBI lineage: Eukaryota > Metazoa > Chordata > Aves > Coraciiformes > Coraciidae > Coracias > Coracias cyanogaster. The sequence goes on along the minus strand of JAVSBS010003470.1, from coordinate 25,296 downwards.
ACAAAATAGAAGTGCAGCTCATCTTATGCAATGATGCCTTCTGGATTTCTAAATTTGAAATAACAGAAATGGAATAATTAACAGAACTTTAAAAAATCAGGCTAGAAGGCTAGAGAATTTTAGAAGTAACTTTAGAAAGTCTTGTATACACTAGAACATGAGAAATCAAAGACCAAGTAATGAAAGGTACAAAGGTAATGCAGTCTAGCTGAACAATGCTAAGAAGTCTTGGTATAGATGCTCTCACACAGAAGCAAAGTGGTCTAATCCCTTCAGACAAACAGAACCAAACTGAGACACATTTACTTTTGCAGGAGAAAATCCACACAGTGGTTAAAAGCACATGTATTTCATGCCTCTTGTCTACAAATAATCTCTGGAGCAACAGAATGCACAATCATTTTTTTTCAAGTGTAGTTATCCCTAGAAATCATAAAAAAAGACTACAGGTAGATTCAGACACTTCAGAAAGTCAAAGGTAGACTCTTACAGCCCTGTTCAGCTACATTTGACCCTAATGTTCACAGGTGCCTAACTTTACCACATTCATATTTCTTAAAGAGTTTGGGGTGAGATTAATCTGACTGACTGTGAACACATACGTCTCGACACTCCATGTTTCTTTCTTAATCAGTGGAGAGACACCAGCTTTTCCAAGCTGTTTTTCTCACTCCTTTCAGAAGGTAAATTTCCAAACTAGCTCCTATAAATCATACCTGAAAATATCCTCTCATCTGCACCGACCGCAAAGGAGAAAGGAGCCTTAAGCGATCACTGGGCCTGTCTCTGCTACAGCTAAAATATCACAGATGTATGCCATTATACACATCTGCCTCTGCAACACTGACAGCAATGAACAATGCAACATCCATCTCAAACTAGAATTTACAAAATGGACTTTACATTATTTACATCAGATGAGAAAGTCCATCCATAGGCATTTTCAGAGCTCAGCCAACAGCTGAGGCTGCAAACCCCTCCCACCCCCCCACCCCAAACCAAGCCAAAAGTCTTCGTAGACCACTGCATTAACCTAATAATTCAGTAGTGAAAATATTTAGGCAGGAGATAGGATTTCAGTTGCTCTCAGGATCCCAAAGGATTTTAAAGTCTCTCCTGAATGCTTTTATAAGTGGATTATTACCTAATCTGAGGTAAGAACAGAAAGGGCAATCTCACTCCCTCCTGTAAAAGATGTGTCACTTTGAACAGAATAACTAAATATTCACTGGAGGAGAGAGACACCTGGGCTGGTGTCGTTTCCGCATGTGAGGGGGAGAATCAGGCTTCCAATGCTGCTTTCCCAACAGCCTGTGAAACCACCTTGTATCAGATGGTGGCTGGAGCACAGCCTCCCACTTTCTTGTGAGGACACTCACCCTTTCTATCTGGCCCAAGGAGTATTAACTGTGAAAGAGCCCACAGGCGGGACGAAGAGTACCTCCCCTCTCCTCTAGAACACACCACAGTAGACGGCCTGATTCATGACAGCATCAAATCTCCTCCAGTGAGGAAGGCAAGGAAATCCAAGTCCAGGGAACAAATTCAGAATTACTATTCTCACAGTTCAAGCATCAATAAATAAGCAAGAGATGATGGAAGAAGTGCCACCTTAGCTCTCTCCCTTTGAAAGGAATGACACCCCTAAGAACAACAGGGCTTAAACTATACTCTAGCACCAACATGTTCCTGTAAGATTCAGCAGCTCCCTCTTGCCACCCCAGGTGTTTAAGCAATACCCTCAGCTGCCAAAATCTCCTATTCTTCTTTGACACAGCGCCTAGGCCCAGCAATTCAAAAGGAGACACTGTTAAATTTATCACAGCTCTGATTACATCCCCTTTGGAAACTGAATTAACTGACTCTTGGAGGAGTTACTGTCATTTATTCCACTAGACGTTCTCTTTCAACAGCAGGGTAGTGTTAGCGGAATTCCTTCTCATGTTGGTGATCAGGCTGAATTTTATTCCAGGTGAACCACAGAAGTCTGAATTGCAGTAATCTAAGGCAGAGCACCAATTAAAACAAGGAATACGTCTCATTCTTGCTATGCTCTGCACCCACACACCAGCAAAGCTGGTTATATAGATGGGATAATAAAATAAAATAGGAACAAGTTCTACTTTGATATTTATGAATACTATGCCTCTTATCTGCACTAGTTAGTGATTTGTGGTTAAACTACGTTCACTGTCACACAACAGAGTAACACAATCCACTATTCTGTGCATGAAGCATCCATAACTCAATTTTAAAACTCTGTAAGGGGCACTTAAGAGGATCACCTACTGCAACTCACATTTTTGTCCACCACACAGTGCAGTCACCGACTTAACAGCTCCTTTCCCCCTCATATCTGAGCAGAGTTGCGATTGTCTTCATGAATGTCATTTTTATTTGAGAGCAAGCTGTAAGAACTTTTCTGGTGGATGCTCACTGGCAGGTCCTGCACCCAGGGCACGCAGAGGGACACAAGTCAGATAAAGGATTCTTATTCAACCAGGAATTGGCTACAAGCCGTTGTAGCTCAGTTGCCAACAGACAGGGGTGGAATTAAACCTGCAATGCTACTGGGGATAAAACCAGAATCCTGCACTGGCACTTACCTGCTCCTGTAACAGCTCTTCCCTGACAGCCCTGATTTTACAGCAAAGGTAGTAAAACTCAACCTCAGGCTGTCATAGATGGTCCAAACTGTACTCAAGACAGCAGGCACCTCCACCTCCTCCTGCCATCAGCACCAGTGTGTCCCACCACCACTGTGCCTGCTCCAACATGGCAGCACAGAAGGCGCTGTTCTCGGGGAGGTGGAGGAGAACAGGAAAGAAGAGAGGAAAAAGTGGTTGTTGTAGAGGTATGGGGAAGGAGTTGAAAATTAGGCATGCAGGCAGCTGAGCAAGGCCATTCCCAAGCCTCTCAGGCTTCTTTAGGGGCATGCCTTGACTCTTTTATCATTTAGAGAAATTACTTCAGTAAAATCTCCGCTAAATCATTAGCAAGCTGAAAAATTTCCCCAAAACAGCCAAGATGATGAACATTTTTCATTCTGCTAGTATGGGGAATAATCCATCACACACCAATATGCAGCACTTGAATCATAAAGGTCACTGTCTCATGTAGAAATGAATCATGCCGTGCAGTACCACTGTCTGTTTTATTTATTGCACAAAAAATGATCTTAATTACTCAGTCCTAGCTAAAATGTAGTATACCCAGTTCAGGTAGTGTTTTTAGGAAAGTTATTTTCTTTATAGGCTTCCTCTCTTTTGCTGGGTATTAGTGCATTTGTTTTAGATATATTGGCACATCTTTACCCCAATGTCTCAGAAAACAGCATTCTGTAAATTCTTGACAGAAGAAAAATTTTGGTTTAAACAAAAGCATCTGATTCAGGCAAACAATCTTTGTTATTTAAGATACGGATAACATAAATGAAGCACTTGAAACTATGAAGTTGAGCATTAAATCCAAGAACCCGGGGAATGCACAAAAATAGAGCAATTCTATAGGCTTTTGCTACATTTTTGGAGAATGTTCACGTTTATTTTTTTCTTTTTTTTTTTCTTTCTTTCTCAAGTATTTTCACAGGTATAATATGTACAGAAAAGACAATGCCATTCTATTTAAAAGCTTGTTTTAAAACAGTAATTCAAGGTTTCTCCACATCAGAAAATGGTAACTCAAAAAAAGATCAAACCAGTTCATAATGGCAAAGTAGTGGCTCCTGGAAAACACACTTAAGAAATTCCTCACCATTCCAGCTGCAACAAACTTGTGCTCTGAATTTTTATTTTTCACACAAATAAACCAAAATCTCTTTCAAGGAGGGCACTGTTGAATGATTTGAGATACAAAGATCTCAAATGGTTGCAGAAATACCACTGAAAACTTTACACATATGCCCAAATAAAAGAAAATACGAAAGCATTGAGCATACAAGTGAAAAAAAAATTGTAACAGAAAGCAGTAAGAGGCAAAACAAATTTCCTCTCTATATACATAAATATTTTTAACAAGAAATGTCAAAAATACACAACTTTGAGTACAAAAGAATCATTTTAGCAATAGATTTGTACAAATGAGACTTCTGTAAGCAGCATGCTTTGACAGAATGAATTAAACTGCAACATAATTCAAAATACATTCATTTCAATCCTCCATATCAAAGATTTCTGAAAACATAACATGAGGGGATTCAGTTTAGTACCAAGTATCATTTCTGGAAAGGAAGAAAATTTTCATTCCCCAGTAGAATAAAGAAAGATCAATTTCAGTTTTTAAAATCCTTGGCCTTGGTCAAGCCCACTAAAACGCCTCAGTAGCCCAAATCCTGCCAACATGTATGCATTTTAACATTACAAATGTTAGTAAGGTTATGCTGGTCTTGGTAGGATCACAGCAAGACTGAGCAGTTTAGTGGTCTTCAACTTGGTCCTAGGACTTCAGCTGTAATTATCAAGGCACTGCTCAAAAGACAGTATATTAGACAAAATAGCCCAAATGGTTCTGTAAACACTTAATTACCCTGGGGATATTTCTACACCACCTTGTTTCTTTCTTTGAGCATCCTTCTATTCACTGTATGCTCTGATCACCTCCAAAACCTGCTAAGTGTGAATACTGTATGTATCTCTACGTAAGTCACCTCTGAATTTGGGCCACACAATTTTGGTTTCTTTTCTCCAAGCATCAGCAGATGCAGCTGAGTGGAAACTCTGTTACAGTCAGCGTAAACAAACACTAATTTATCAAGACAAATTAACTTTCTTTGATGCCTGCTATTTCTACCTCACAGCCAGCACTTATCGGAGATTATGAAATCGTCACAAAATCTTTTCCCCTCCCCCTTCAAAAAAGCAATTTCACTAACTTGCCTGTATTACTCATCTGCTTTCCTTCTTGAGTTGTTTTGTTTTATGACATTCATTCAAACCTCTTACAGCTCTGGAAGACAGCAAAAATACCTGTTCCTGCCATCTTAGACAGTACATATGCTCTCACTCTATTACATTAGCTCTAAGCACAATTTTGCTGCTTTCAGAGGTAAACAGGCATGACAGCTCTGAAATAGAAAATCCATGCTAATCAGGTCATAAGCTTCCACTATCAATGTAAATGTAATTGAGAAATAAAAGCTATACTGAAAAGACAAGCTAAAACACTCTGTTTTACAGTGGAACTTCTTTAGTGCCTGTCATTTTGATCACAAAAAATCCATACCATAGTCAGTGAAGCTGACAAGGAATGGAAAGTACAGATACCAGTAACATCACCACTGCCTAGGTGCTTTTACATGTAACCCAAAACCTCAGCTAGCAGTTTAAAAAAAAAAATTAAAAAAAATTACTAAATTCAAAATGGTTCCTTTTTTACTCCTAAAATTTAAATATTGCCAACACTTCTACCCACAGTTGTCAACGAGAAGAACAGAGATAACTGTTAAATTAGTTCTTCACTGAAGATCTAAATAGAATCTGGCGTGTGAATCTTTAGTTGGCCTCAGGAAGCAAGCAGTCCCTATATCCATGTGTATGAAGGAAATGAATGCCCTGTGCTGTGTGGATAGACAGAAATAGGTACAATTGCTATATTTGCTCCTTGGATGCAACTAAGAGGCCCCACGCTTTGGGGTAATGAAAAAGATGAAACAAGAGAAGCCCAAACCCTAGCCCTAGTGGGTAAGTTTGTTGTACATCAATCCTCCTGTACTCAGACAGCCCCAAAAAGCCCCTGTAAGGACACATAAAATTCTGCAGGCATTCTTCCCTAGCCTCAGAGCAACTGGGGATCTCACTTCAAAGCCCAAATCTGTCTTAATTTTACTTACCTCACACTAAATATTTATTTAGTTGATTAAATAACAAAATATCTGAGTTCGCATTGCTTTCATCAAGGAAAACCTTTCCGTTTCTGCTTTCCAGGCAGGTACCAAGACAGCCTGACATTAATCAGAAAGATAGTTTAGCATTTCAGGGAGAGAAGCTGACACCTAAAAGATGAGAACAGCAGAGTAAACCCCTGAGGCAGCAGGCACTACAGAGGAAAAGGGGCAACAACAAAAAAAATCAATGTAAAGTACTATTGGAGGGAAAAGGGGAATTTAACTTGCATCCACAGCAAACTCTGCTGGCCAACTGTTATTATTATCAGTTTATGGTTTCAGTCTAATGCTTAAACTGGAAAACAAGCAAACTGAGGATTTTTTTCACAGTCATTACTATGCAGATTAAATCCTAGCCTCAGCTATGATTCATATACTATTTGTTTGCTGGTTTACCCTACTACTACTTCTTATTCTATCCCAACAAAAGCCTGACAACATTATTTCAGCAGCGTAGAGAACACCTAGCCTTGCAAGAGCTCCAAGCAGAAACAGCATTAGACCAACACAGTGTAAATTGCAGGCCCAAAGTCACAATTTCAGACAAGTTTGCAGGCACACCATCAGGTTTGGATAGCTTCCAAAAGCCTAAAGTAACAAGTACAGTCACCTTTTCCCCCCATGACAATTTTCTCAGGAACTCTATTTTTCTAAATCTTGTGTTAGCCTTAACCTTGGGATATAGTATTTACATTGCTTTCTTTCACTTTCATTCCTCCATTTTCTCCTTCCAACTCCCCTGGTAACCGAGCAGTTAATGTTACTTTTGTTCAATTGTTAGAAAAACGGCAAATCTGTGACCGTATGTGTAGCTATACCAACATAAATTGCCCTCCTAGAGCTTACATGGGTCTTTCATTGAAATTCACCAATATAACTAATAATAACAACAATACTAATACCCCTTCAATACAGAACAAAATATTCCAATGAACAAATTCTACAGTAAATTTTGTAAAGTGCACAAAAATATTAATGGAAATAAGAAAAAAAAAGAAAACCATTTTCTAGTGTCACCATGAAAACTTCTGAAATATTGTTAAACTTAAATAGAAGTATTCTAATGAGACTTTTTGGCTCTAATATATTGGCAGACAGCAGCAACATTTTTCAGAAAAATTACACCAACTAAATATACCATATCTTAGCAGCATAAAAAGTCCCTACAATTAGATGCAATTGCAGGCCTAGTAAGCATAAACCTGACAAAATGTTACAAACGTAGTTGTCATTTAAAAGAATGGATTTCCATGGAATCCTAGAGGTAACATTTGTTATTTTGTTTACATTGTATTCTGGTATTAAACCCAACTGTAACCAATCATTTTCCCTCACTCTTTCCTCCCCAAATTGCACAGAGTACTGGAAAATTTAATCAAGTTATAAGATATGGCCACAGCGAAGAAGCCATATTAAACAAAACAAAATTCAACCTAAAGCCTAAAACCAAATAATCCCAGAAAGTAACAATCATTGTCAAACAACTGCAGCTTCACACAACCGACCGATGCTCCCCACACACATAGATGGCACTAGGTCGAATGCGCCGCCTTGTATGGCCAGGAAGCTGGGGCAAAAACTTGAAGTATTTGGGCATCAAGTCCAAGCATGCATCATGAAACTTCTTAATCCTCCAGTAGTAAATCAGTGGGTTCAGTGCAGACTTGAGGTAGCAGAGCCAAAGGAGCCAAGTGCTTATCTCAAAAAAGTTGTGCTTGTAGTAGAAGTGGCTGTTGAATGTGGCAATAAGGCTGTAAGTGGTGAAGGGTGCCCAACAGACTATGAAGACAAGGAACAAAATCAAGATGGTTGTGAAGGCACGAGTTTTAAAGCTCATATCAATATTCATCTGAAAAGGTCTCTGTAAGCTCATGAGACCAAGTTTGCTGGCCTGGCTGAGGCATATGCTGTCGGGGTGGCTATGGATACGAACTGCGTTGTGGCGGACGGTGTTGAGTATGCCCATAAAAGAATACAGCATTACCAAGAACGGAATAAAAAAAGATATCAGCAAGATAACTATCACATAGGCTTGGTAACCTGGGCTTGTAGAGTAGCCAAAAACGCACTGAGGTGCTCTCGAGGGTATCTGCAGATTAGGATTCCCAACTGATAACGGAAAAGCAACCACGAAGGATGCCACCCAGGAAATCACAATGAGAATTTTTGCACGGTAAGGGTTCAGTTTATCTTGCCTCTGAACTATGATAAGAAATCGGTCAATACTAATGATAAGAAGAATGGCTACCCCTTCTATGACAAAAAGCCAGAAGAACATGGCGGAGATTCTGCAGAATATATCCCCAAAAATCCACTGAGTGGTAATGATTGTAATCAGAGCAAAAGGCATGTTCAGCACTGCCAGCAGCATGTCTGCAAAAGCCAGGCTTGCTAAGAGGATGTTAATTGCAGATCGCATAGCTGCCTTCTGGTAGACCATGAGGCAGACAACAAAGTTCCCAAGGAAAGAAATCAACAGGATAAATATCATAGCAGCAGAAAGAATGATCTGGAGTGGCAAACTCAAGCTCCTGAAAACTTCTTGCGATGGCAGGATAGCTGTAGTGTTTACAAGAAAAGTACTTCTCTCAGTGGTGAGCACAGCACCTGAACTATATCTCAATGGCTGTGTTGTGCCACTACGAAGCAAGAACTGGGGAGTGGTAAAATTCGTATAGGCATTTTCATAAACAATAAAAGTAGCATTTGAGGTCCCAGAGTGGGCCAGCGTCAACATTGCTGAGAAAACCATTGCTTCAGGAGAAACAAAAGTAGAACCAAAGGTCTTCAAGGCATTTCATCTTGTTCAGGCAGTATCATATTCCCAGTCATTTAACAAATCAAAATTCAGCATCTGAAAGCCTCAGAGTTGTTAAATTCATGTCAGTATTTCCATCTGAAAAAGAAGAAAGAAATGTAAAGAAATAAAGAAAGACTCTCTTGCCTTAATGACAAAAAGAGGCTTAACCCATATTTATACGTTAGGTCAACACAATTTACTTAAGCACCAGTCACAGGAGTCTCATAATATTTGGTCTTTTTTATATAGATCCTGCTCCTGTAGTCTGGCCGATATCGTACAATACTCTCACTCACCAAGTTTTTTTTCTACTAAAACCAGGACTAGAAACCTTTTGTGTTTGAAAACAAACTTTACTGATTAAGAGAGAATATATCACACCTGAATCTTTATTTAAATCTCATAATTTCTTAACTAACTTTATGTTTGTTTTGAAATTGCCTACAGCTGGAAACTTTATTAACATTTCCAAATAGCTTAAATACTATCAGTATCACCTATCTGCCTGCTTGGTCAGCACTGAAAAGCCTTTCTGTCTAAGCTATCCAACACAGAATCCTTGGTTCCATGTCAGTCATCAGCGGTAAATGCCTCAGGAAAAACATGTAAAACATCCTGTTTCATTACTAATTATTAAATAACTTATCCAGAGGATTAAAGTATTTCTCAATTTGTATAATTTAGTGACTGACTCATATCAAGCTGCAGGAAACTAACTCTTCTCCAGTCACTACAACATTTGCTCCTGCAGCGAGCTTTCCTGCTTTCACTGATCTAGAATCTGGTCTAGATCTAGATAACTTGTCTTTGTTAATTAATCTTGTATCCCACATAATTTAACCGTATGCATCCTTTTCTTCCTAATTTTTCTAATTCTCAGACATTCTGCTGAACTCCCTCCCTCATTGTTATGCTGATACAGTGCAATTCCTTTTGCAGTTTACGTGTAGTCTTGTACTATTATAATATGTGTTATTACATGTACTGTTCATACAGACAAATACAATGTGAAGGACTTGAGAGCTGTCTCCCCTTTCCAGTGCTAGCTCTTCACAGAACTCCTCTCCTCTATCTTCGACTATTAAACGCTCCCAGAGTAGACTGGCACCTGATCAAGCTGGAAACCAGGACGATTCTAGGCCCTTTTAAAAAGCAGATCTCCATTACCAGAAACAACAAGTGGGATTCACCTCATTCATTCTGGGCAACTGTAATAGTCACTTCAGGCTGTTTTCATGTTTTCAGTCAGAAGAGAGATATAAGTATCTTCAGAGGGCAATTCATCTCCCTCCATCTCTACACAGTGGCAAGCTTCTGTACTGATTCGAGATGCTTATGTTTGGTAACACAAATCCTGCCCGCAAGATTTATGCAGGTTCTGTTTGGTACCCACACTGAGCAAAAGCCAAAGGAAGAAGGAATGCCTTTACAAATTTATAGAAGGACCGCACGCTTAACCTTCCCTGGATACTACTTCAACAAAGAAATTAACTGTAAGACAACAGCCTAACTTCAGTCCCCAGTTTGGACTCCTGGCAATCCAAATGCAAGCCTGCTCAGGCTGCTGCCAGCGATTCATCAAGTCACATCAGCACTATGACCTGTTCTCATTCCACAGCAAAGCTATTCCTTTCCTATCTGCAAGTTAAATATTGCTGTATGATTTTCAGGGCCAGACTGCCTTCAGCATTTTTTCTAAGACAAATTATTAATATCTCTGTCTCCTTCAATTTTGAATTGTATCAAGAAGGGATATTATTATAAAAATTCTAATTTCATAGAGTCTGCAGTGGGGTGACCCTGACCGGATGTCAGGTGCCCAACAAATCTGGCTGACAACACCAAGCTGTGTGGTATGGCTGAAGGGAAGGGATGCCATCCAGAGGGACCTTGACAGGCTGGAGAGGTGGGACCAAGCCAGCCTCATGAAGTTCAACAAGACCAAGTGGGGCAATCCCAAGCACCGATATAAGCTGGGCAGTGACTGGCTTGAGAGCAGCCCTGAAGAAAAGGACTTGGGGGTACTGGTGGACGAGAAGCTCAACACGAGCCATCACTGTACACTTGCAGCACAGAAAGCCAATCGTAGCCTGGGCTTCATCAAGAGAAGCGTGGCCAGCAGCTTGAGGGATGTGATTCTTCCCCTCCACTCTACTCTCTTGAGATCCCACCTGGAGTACTGCTTCCAGTTCTGGAGCCCCTATTACAAGAAAGATATGGACGTGCTGGAATGTGTCCAAAGAAAGGCCATGAGGATGATTAGAGGGCTGGAGCACCTCTCCCATGAAGACAGACTGAGAAAGTTGGTGTTATTCAGTCTGGAGAAGAGAAGGCTCCAAGGAGACCTTATTGTGGCCTTCCAGTATCTTAAGGGGGCCTACAAGAAAGCTGGTGAGAAACTCTTTAGGATGTTGGGTAGTGGTAGGACTAGGGGGAATGGATCAAAACTAGAGGTGGGTAGATTCAGATTAAATGTTAGGAAGAAGTTCACTGGAACAGGTTGCCCAGAGAGGTGGCAGAAGCCCCATTCCTGGAAGTTTAAGGCCAGGCTGGATGGTGCTCTGAGCAACCTGACCTAGTGGAGGGTGTCCCTGCCCATGGCAGGGGGATTGGAACTAGATGATCTTTAATGTCACTTCCAACCCTGACAATTCTATGATTCTATTACTGCCCTCCTCAAATGGACACGAGAGAGTAAACATAATGAAAAGCTCATGGGTTGAAATAAGGACAGGGAGAGATCACTCACCAATTACCAGCACAGGCAAAACAGACTCAACTGGGGAAAGTAGTTTAATTTGTCAGTCAAATCAGAGTAGGGTAATGAGAAAATAAAAAGAAATCTTAAAAAACCTTCCCTCTACTTCTCCCTTCTTCCCAGGCACAAATTCACTCCTGACTTCTCTACCTGCTCCCTGCCAGCAGCACAGGGGGACAGAGAATGGGGGTTGCAGTCAGTTCATCATACATTGCCTCTGCTGCTCCTTCTTCCTCAGGGGGAGGACTCCTCACACTCTTTCTCTGCTCCAGCACGGGGTCCCTCCCATGGGAGACAGTCCTTTACAAACTTCTCCAAAGCTGATCCTTCCCATAGGCTACAGTTCTTCAGGAACTGCTCCAGCATGAATCCCTTCCACAGGGTATAGTCCTTCAGGAACAGACTGCTCCAGTGTGGGTCCCAAGGGGTCACAACTCCTGCCAGCAAACCTGCTCCAGCATGGGCTTCCCATGTGGTCACATCCTCCTTCAGGCATCCACCTGCTCCAGCATGGGGTCCTCCAAAGGCTGCAGGTGAGTATCTGATCCAGCATTAACCTCCATTGGCTGCAGGGGGACAGCCTGCCTCACCGTGGTCTTCACCACAGGCTGCTGGGGAATCTCTGCTCCAGCGCCTGGAGCACCTCCTCTTCCTCTTCCTTCACTGACCTTCATATCTGCAGCGTTGTTTCTCTCACATATTCTCACTCCCGTCTCTGGACTGCAACTGCTCAGGTGGTTTGTTGGATTATCCTCCCCGCCTTCTTAAACATGTTATTACAGAGGCACTACCACCATCGCTGAAGGGCTCAGCCTCGGCCAGCGATGGGTCCATCTTATTTCTGGCTGGCACTGGCTCTGTTAGACACAGGAGAAGCTTCTAGCAGCTTCTCACAGAAGCCACCCCTGTAGCCCTGCTACCAAAACCTTGCTATTCAAACTCAATAGAGAATCAAACAAATTCCACTTTCTAGAGGCCTTCCTGCTTGAATAGGAGGGAATGTCACAATTTTCTATTTTATCTTGTTGTATTTCAAAGATTGTTAAGCAAGAGTATACTAAGCTACATACACTGACATTCTGCAAACATGTCAAATTCTGTTATACTTTATTCTAGATTTTCCTTTTCTCTCCACTCTCTCCATTTTTATTTTACACTAACTGTTTTAGAGAAAGCCTCAATGTTAATTACAGGATAAAACATACATAGTTGTCAAAACTCTTCTTTCTTTGGTCTTTACAAACCTTTCCTTTACTAGTCTTCTTTAACATATTCATTAGAAGGAAATCTGTAACCAACAGCTGGGAGGTTAACACAGTTTTCCAGGATAAATAAGCAAGGATTTTAGCACCAAACATGAAAATCTCACCCAAAGTTCCACCAAGGTGTATGACTCCACAAGCTAAGAATACTGATGAGGGAAAGAAACTGTAACGTTCTGCAGGGACTGCAAAAGAGCAGAAATTCATCAAATAATTCCAGATTTAAAATCATATCATACAGAAAATCAGATCCTCAGGGCAGTATATATTTTAGAGCTCTGAAAGCAGTAAGCCAGCAAAGGTAACTTTTGCATTTCTGATTAAGTTTTGACAAGGTCTCTCCACCAAGGTTCTAAAAGAAACTAATCTGCTATTAGATAAATGCAAAGCCCTTTCACAGATAATAATCAGTTTAAAATAGGAAACAAAAGATGGAGCAGTTTTGCAGTGAAAAAGCATCACCAGAATGATCCTACAAAGAATATCTATACAGGAGTTCAAGCTCTTCAACCTAGAGGGAGAAGAGGGAAATGTGAAATCATGGCATTTGCTGATTATGAACATGAACTTTTTTCAGAGCAATTTAATAAAAACAAAGGTCAACTATAAAGAGGTACAAAGGGATCTCCTGACAGTGAGAAGCTAACAGACTGCCATATAAAATTTAGTGCTGCTAGAGGTAAAGCCATGCACGTATAGAAAAAAAGGCATCTGAAAAAAAGGATGCTAAACAAGGATTACCAGCCAGAAGAAAAACAAATCTTGACGTTTTGATAGTCTGCGCTATGAAAACATCCGCCAAGTGTTCAGAATTATTAGCAAAGAGACTGAGAAGAAAAGCAGGAGCTACCTACACACATTGTACATTTATATCCACTACCTGCTACAATACACATGCATGGTCCCTCTTATCTTCAGTACTATGTTCAGTTCTGCTCCACTTGATCTCCATTCAAAAGTGACTGAAAAAAGGTATCATAGAGGTCTATAGAATTATAAGTGGCACAGGGAAAGTGAATGATTGCTGTCTCTCAAAATATGTTAGAATAGCAAAAGGAAATCACAAAATCCTGCAATGGTTGAGGCTGAAAGGGACCTCCAGAGGTCATCTTGTCCAATCCCTCTACTCAAGCAGGGTCACCTAGAGGCAGTTGCCCAGGAACTGTCTAGATGGTTTTTTAGTATCTCCAAGAAGAGAGACTCCACAACCTCTCTAAGCAAACTCTGCCAGCGCTCAGTCACTCTTTAAGTGGAAAAGTGTTTCCTGAGGTTCAGAGAAAACTGCCTGTTGTTTCAGTTTGTGCCTGTTGTGCTCTGGTCCTCTCACTGGGCACCACTGACTTTAAAGAGCCTGTCCTCTTTGTGCTCTCTTTATAGGTATTTATATACGTTGATAAGATCCTCCTGAGCCTTCTCTGCTCCAGGCTGAACAGTCCCAGCTCTCCCACAAAAGAGATGCTCCAGACTCTTCATCATCTTTGAAGCCCTTCGCTAGCCCCTCTCCAGTATGTCCGTATCTCTCTTGAACTGAGAAGCCCAGAACTAGAAATCATTATTTCACAATTAATTGTGAAAAGAGTTGCCACAGGACACATAGAGCTTCTGCGGATTTAGAAGGGAATTCAGGACATATTTCACATGATCTTTATACAGATGTACATGTCAGGAAGAGGTGAATCACCCTCATGAAGCTCCTATCACCCTTTCCAGTCAGTAGAGGGAAAATGGCCATCTGATTTGAATACAGACATTTTGAGCACCTACATGCAGTTACTTGACTAACTTTAAATATATAAAAGATAATTCTCTCACTTAGGTTAAGCTTACGTGTCTTTAAACGTGTTTATGCCACACAACTTCACACTCTGAAGTTTAGCAGAGCCTTAGATGATAACATGTATGATAAAAGCTCTAAAGAGGGAAAAAAACAACTGCAAATGTTACACAGTAAAGAATCAAAGTTTTAGAAAACACTGCTTTATCACAAATTGTCCTTCTAAACAGAGTGAACCAGACAAGTGGAGAAGGAGCAGAAATGTTCTGCACCCTTAATTTAGTCAAAAAGATTATGCTGCCTGGCATTTCTCAAGCCAGTAGCATGCAGTATATAGCAAAGGACAAAGGATTCACAGATGTCTATAGACTATTCCTAATAAACCTGGAAAAAGCAACTAAGAAAAATAATCGCATGCATGCTCTCTCACCACCATCTTAGCTCTCTAAGCAAATAGCTATCTCCTATTTTGTGCTTTCTCCCCTCAGCGTGAAGCTTTTCTCTACAGTGTTAAGAGAAGAGGAGGAGAATGACCTCGTGCAAGCTGCTGCCTGGACCTAGCCAAGTGCTTGAAGTGGGAAGCAAGTGCTAGCCATTTGGCTGTTGCTTAAGTCATCAGTCATATCTTCCTTTCAAGAAGGACAAAAAGATTGTGCAGTGATCAGCTGTTGCAAAGAAGCCACCTAAGAAGAAGACTGCAGGCTTTGGATCCCAGATAGAAATAAACTCTTGAGTGTTGCTCCCATGCTCATTGCTTCCTGATGGTTTCCAGGCAGCACCCTTCTCCGAGCTCTGTTTATCACTCTGAGGTATGAAATCTCCCTGTGCACCGCATGCTGAATCTGCACGCATGTGTTTTAGACTTATCTAACCAGCAGGCAACTTAGTTACACTCTTTCTTGCCTATTATCCTTCGTAAAAGTGATTGGCAATTCAGCTAATGAATTCAAGAGGATCCCTTCTGTAGCAGTCATATATAAATTTTCCTTTTTTTTTTTCTTCTCCTATTTAAAGGGATTCTACCACAAGCATCCACATGATTATTAAATATACACGTCCGTCCTTCTTCCAACTTCCCCCAAATTATGTAAGGATAGAAATAAGCCAAAAGAAAGAGACCTGTAAGATCAAGTTTACAGCAATTTGATTTCAGTCCTCACTCACTCTTTGAGAAAGACAGAGCCTCTAATTTCAAAGCCAGAGTCATTGATGAATGGTAATCAGATAGCTTTTAAGACAACCATGGTTTGACAGTTGAAATAGGTAAGCTTATTGATGGTCAAAGGCCTCAAGCAAGAGGCAGATACCTTTATGTCACAGCATTCTCACTTTTGGAACGTGCTCTCACTGATTCTTTTCAGATGCAAAAAACCTTCACATAATCACTTTTTTTCCATTTCAGTGCTGAAAATTACTGGGTATGCACATTTTCTCTCAAGCGAGGTTCTCACTCATATGCAACTTTCTTTTTATGGAACATAATAGACACAACTATTTCAATGAAGTACACACTTGAAGCTAAATACCACACAAATTTCATTCATCAAATATAATTATTGCTAAAACTATGGCGTCTGTTTTTAACAGCTTTTGAAGCTAAAGGTTTCCATTCAACATTTGGATAGCATTCTCAACCAGAAATAAAAGATTATATCTTATATGCAAAGCCAACATCAGTCAAAACCAGTAACTCCAACACAGACAAAACAGAGAACGTAACAGTGCCATGATAAGTTATGTTTAATGCAGATGACAACACGCTATGAACAGCTGCCAGAATGTTCCATGATTTACTCAGAAACCTGAAGCTAGCAATGCCTGGTGCAGTGATTCTATTTCTTGGGGGTGTTTTAAATAGTCAGAAATGGGAAGCTTCTGCTTGCTTTATAGCTACTATCAATGTTTTATTTTGAAGGTAAACTTTGGCAAAAACAATTACTTGCAACATAAAAACCACCAAAAAAAGCAAAATATTCCTAAGGGAAAAAGGATAATGTCAACAATAAACACAAAGGCCAAGGGCTTGTTTATTTCCAAAAGAATTGTACATGTTGGCAGAAAAGAGTCAAGTATGTGCTCTCTGGCACCCCAGTATTGTACAAAGCAGCCCAATACATACTCCCCTCTCAAGATGAATTGAGCAGTTTCCTGCGCCATTAAGTAGAGGCAGGGACATACTGCAATGGAGTCCTATCTGCTAAAGCCAGTGCAAAGAATGAGTCAGACCACAAATCAGCAGGGACAATGTTCTTTCTCACCTAATTGTTCCCCCTAAAAAGAACTAGCAGTTTTCACTTTCAATACCTATTTACATATCCTAAATTGAAACTAATCAACTACACTGCATGAGCAGATGACCCATAAAACTATTCACAAGAGGCATTAGTTTAATTTAGGAAATTTTCCTTTTTTCCACTCTATAAACACTACTGTGGCAATTTTCATAGGAAAGTATTGTGGGAAACAGCCACCTCTGCTTTGGGTGATTAAGTACAACTAATTGTCCTCCTGAGGATATTTCTTTCTGTCCTTAATTTAGAGAGCCATTAACTGTCAAGAAATGTCAGCCATGGGAATCATTATTACTATTCTAAGCCACAGATATGCAAAATGTAAAGAGTAATTCTATTTTCTTAGCTCTTGGGAAAAATCATGTTCTCAATTTGTAGATCATGTGAAAGGACTTACGCAGTTCTAGGTTCATTTCTAGTACTGTCACAATATTCCTCCTGAATTCGAACTTCCCCCTTAGTTCAATGGTCATACTAACCACATTCACGTCAAAGAGCTAACTGAATACTCTAGTACCTAGACAAACACTACACATTGAAAATACTGTTGAAAACATACTCTTCTATTCATAGTCTCCACCTAGTTATTAACATACAGCTAACAAGATGGAAGCTCCCTAAATGCTTGGCTTCCTAATTTTAAGTGGACCTTTGGAATATACAGGGACTACATGTTAGCTTGACAAAAAATAAAAGCCAGCATACCAATCCAGACAGGCTCCCATGAAAAGCAGTAATCATAAGACATTTTGTGCTCTTCTGTTCAGCAAAGTATTCCCTTTCCAAATAACCTGTCAAAACAAACAAACAAACGAAAAGTTGGTGACATATTTACACTCAAGGCAGGACAAGATCAGAATTCAAGTTTTTCCCATAACAAAACTCTATTGGCAGAGATAGAATATACAGTGTCTCCTTACAAAAGGCAGATCACATGCCCCTTTCTTGCAGAAGGTACAGACCTTAGGCAGGACTAAGGCATCTAAGTTTCATCAGGCCAAAGAGATCCTCCCTTATTTTGCCTGTACAGCATAAGAATCTCACCAGTTAATGCTAACATTTGCCAGGACTGCAGTTACATGGTTTTTTATATCTCATTCAGGTGCATTCATTCAGTTTGTAGACAAGCACACAGCAGTTAGGTGTCATAAGTCTTACTGGATCTATTACAATACATGCCTAACCTTAAACATCAGGATCCTGATATTGAGACCCCCAAAACCTCTCAGAAAAAATGTCATTTAAATACATACGGTACTACTGAACATCATAAAGCTGGATAATTTTTCCCTAAATAGTAAAGATATCAGTGCAATAGTATCTGAAAAAACAAAGGACAGGAAAAGCGATCCAGAGAGGAAGAATATACCATAAAAGTTTCAGTGTAGGATCTCAGCACTTCCTTTAAATGCTCTTGTACCAATCAATCAGCACAATGCTGCTATGCCTCAAGCAGTTAAAATAATTTCTGTAAACTGGGCCTAACGTAGCTAAAAAGCTGCATATTCCATCATGATGTATCTGTTGTTAAGAACATCAATTTTCAATGGAGCTTTTCGATATACTCTCAGAAGGAAGCCAGAAAATTTCAGTAAGCCTTGAAAGCTGAGTTTATGTCATACTAAAAGATCCCAGTGACTTGATTTACTTACATATACTGTTTATATATAAAAATCAAAATGACATGGGACACAAGACACTTTCACATGCTGGTTTTTAAAAGGCTACACTAAACTTTTAATTTCTGCCAGAAGAAGCTTTTGAAACATCTGTAACTCACCTTCACAATGAAGCAAAAAAATGTCAGTATCCTTCTGGAAAAAGTTTCTAAACAAATGTTGTACATGGGGGTTGGAGGTCAAACCAGCCAATGAATTTACAATGACCTTCTACAAAGGAAGCAATAAACACAAACTGTACTTTAAGACCACTCAATCTCCTGGTTCCTCCAACCATTCAAGTGCTGAGTTTCTGTATCTACTTAACATGGACATCAAACTCTCAAAACTTAAGGCCGGATTTGCCAGACTGGTGTCTGCTGAGAAATCCACATTTTACAGAACAAACCCATTATCTAGCCACAATGGAAGTCAGGGTCTGAAATACTTTTCCAATAGTCTATCAACACAAATTGTTTTCCACTAGCACAAAAATTTGTTCTTTACATTTATTCCAAAGGCAGGAAAGAAAAATGCAAATCCCAGATTTAGTTATGTATAAAAGAGATAAAATGTAGTCATTAGATTATTATAGACTTTCACCCCTTGGTTTGTTCCCTCTTTAGGGAGCTAAGTATTACAAACTGTTAATCTTCCCTCTTAGGCTTTCTAGAGTGTTAAAGAAGTGAATAGGTTTGCAAGCAGGCAGAAGACTCTGCCATGAACTTGGACAGATTAAATACAGTGACAACCTGTCAGATCTTCCCAGCAGACAAGCCCATTCTCTGACATAAGAACCATTTCTTCTCTCTGCTTATGTGTTTATAGAAAGTATTTCCAACTCTCACTAAAAGTATCTTTAAGATCAATTTAGAAAAGCATCCAAAACATCACCATAAACTAGAACATTCTTCCACTTCGAGCCTCCAAGAAGGGAAAAAATAAAAGCACTTTTTCAAAGTAAAATTTTACTAAATTTTAGTACCTTGTAGAGCTTGCTCCTGAGTAAGATTGCTTTGGGTAGTTTTCTGTTGGCAATCAGGGGTTAACATTGTTTCCAAAGGACATTCCTCCCCACCCACCCCCCCCTTCCCCATTAGAAAGGATTAGTCAGGCTCTTTTGTAAGAACAGAGGGGAAAAGCTCTGTAACCCTTAACAATCCTGAGTAGAAATTAGTATGTAAGGATTCCTGCACTTGCAAAGAGTTCTACTTGTGGAACTACAGCCTTGATGACACCAACATTTAGAGCTTGCAGAGCTACAGAGGGGATAGTCCTGACCTCTTCCTCATTCACTCACTCGTTCCTGAACCCAGTTTCTCAATCTGAAGCAGACGGATTGATCTGGACTAAAACAGACCCCGGCAAGTAAATTTAAAAACTTCACATTTCTGGCCTGAAGCTGTGAGGTGTTGGGGTACACAGATCAAGGCATAAGATCTAGATTTGGCTTCTAGGCATTAACAGGTATTTACATTCAAGACAGTGTCGTGCCATAAGCAAGAACAGTGCAAAACTTCTAATTAGTGATGATCTTAGAGGAATTTGCATCTTATTAGGTCTGTTTCGATTCCCCAAAGTAGGAACTGTCATTTCCAAAGAGCTGACATAACAGAGTTCTTAAACACCATTAAACTTAAAAACGCTTCCCACAAGCATTCAGATTATGTTAGAGACTTGGCAACAGGGTAGAGAACATGTCAAAAATATTATTAAATGTTTTCAGTATAACATTGCTTTTCAAATGAGTCATAACTTTTGTTACGTACTTTACCAACAGCTCTGTACACGCAGTTGCACCTAGTCTACTGCCATCTTTTAGCAAGTTTTCTTAACATTTTCTCAGGATATTAAGTCAAACCATTGGCAAAAATAAACTGGAATACTGAAAGCTTACTGAAAGCTTCCTTTCTTCACCAAAAAGTCTGTCTATCAGAAGATAACAGGGAAGTTTAAAAAGCCTGCTTCAAGTCAGAAAGCTTTTACAGCACTGTCCCAAGGATGTTTTGGCTTTTCAACTACAGCAACTTCTCCAGTACAATTCTCTGAATGGAAGATTGAGTTTTGTGAAGATGTTTCACCTTCACATACCATAAGGCAAAGATCTAAATGCTCCTTGTTTTAGCTCCTTTGTAGTGCCCCTGTACACCCAACATACACTAGTTTCTGCTAAAAACAGACTAAGGTGGATTTTCTTATTTGTCAGTAGCTTTGACAACAGCTACTAGCACACACTATCTTCTACCAAAATGCAAGGGCTTACAGAACTAACCTTACAGAAATGGTAACCCCATCATTGACAGTGATCTGTGTTGACGGAATTTATTAAGCTGTCTCTCCTGCAAAAATGAACCTGTTTTATTGAAACAAAATTGATTTTAACAAAATTCATCCTTTTATAAAAAGTTGCTGGGATGCTAATGGAAAAGTGATTGGAATGACTGAATTTAGGTTTTTTATTTTACACAATGCGCTGCCCATAATAGGTTCCTGGGATTTGGTTTAGTTCCCAGAGCAAAGTGATCAGCCCTGCTTCTGCTTTTCCCAAAGGGATTCAGCTCATGCTACAGCCAAATTGTGCTGCTTGCCAAGAGTCCTGCTGCCATAATACAGATGTTATGGATCTTACTTCTTGGCACTTGGTTCACAGAGAAGAGGTGGTTGCAGCAAGTTAAATGAGGTGACTATTTCAGCATCAGAAATGCTGCTGCTCACAGCATCCTGCTCTGAGAGTACTTAAAGGCTGCAAGGGTAAGATTTAGCTGAGAACTAAACATAGATTTACGTTATATGCATATTTATGTATTTGTATTACTTTTCTTTTTATACATATACACATGTGCATGTGTGTACATGCGCTTATTTTCAATACTTATTAGCGCCTCTATCAAAACCAAACAAAACAACTAATGCAACAAAATACTCTAACAGTTGTTTGTGTTACTTTGGTGTTTCCTTCCCCCCGGATTTACCCTCTACCTTGTTTTTAACTTACTCTACTAGAAATCAGCTCCATGTTACAATAGTAACTTATTTTTCATAACAGAAACAGAGACTAAATTAACCACTACTTCTTACATGGATAGAACTACAGCAGTTCCCAGTTCACTAACCTCATAATTAATAATGGCTTGTTTCCATGGAAAAGCTCCTTCGGAAATAGAAGTGACAGATTTTCACATTATTTAAAAAAAAAAAAGTAATATCAAAGCAAACAAACAAAAAACAAACAAAAAAAATCCACAACAATAACAAAAAAAGCCAACCAAAAAACAACCCCCAGAAAACAACCCTAAACCTACAAAGCGAATTATTACCTTACCAGGAAGAAGTCATCCATTAACTCATGTTGTCTTCCACTTTGGTAGCTCAGGATCGTATTTCCTACTTAACTGAAAGCTGTTTAAGTATGCTCAATTAACTCATTTTGAAATGTGTTTCTTTAGTTACAGAGAAGTTTATTTGGTCTCAATTTCAATATGAAACTGATCCTGAGAAAATACTGTACAGAAGTTATCAGCTGGCATGCATGATAACTCTAAATAGAATAAGAAATGTAACATAAAATTTCTAATTTTAACTGCAACTACTCAGAAACCACTGAAAAATTCAGACCATGAGACTTGTATCCATTTTTTAAAACACCGAAACACACAGAAGTTAGTAAGAAGTCAAAGTTATGGGCAAGATTTATAGGAAACAAGTGTAATGGCATCCACTGTAAGAGATCGGAAAAGGAAATCCTTGCCTCTGTGCTCTCTATAACTCTCTTTATAAACCCTAAAATATACATGTTCATGTTTAAGTTAACATTATTCAGAACACATACAAAATCAGAAGTGAGATTTCTCCCATATTTCTAAGACAGGAGGAAAAAAAAAAGGAGAAAAATCTTTAAAAACTGGGGAAGGTTTGCAGGTCATTTTAAAGGATTCTGTATCAGGATACTACAGAAGGTATAATGACTGTCAAAAGTGTAATTTTTCTGCCTTTATCTGGGATCGATTTAAAGTATTTTTGCCTAATCTTCTGATTGTTTTATTTCTACCAAAACCACTCTACTATTCCAGATATAATAGTGAAGCTTCTGGTAGCAGCTCCCTTACACTCACAGAGCTGCTGAAAATAAATTGTATAGAATTTTTTGCATATAAATAATAAATTTTTTTCCACTGAAAATCTTGTAGGATTTAACATATTTCTTCAAAATCTCTCAAATCTCTCCAATATCCAAAATCTCTCCAATAAAAGCCTGTATAAACTGTTAGTTTATACATCATTATTTTGTTTACACACAAAGTTATTCACTTTAATAAGACTTGTTCCAGCACAACTGGGTACAGTAAATTTACTTTAGTTCCCTCAAAATATTTCTCATCAAGGTTCAACCAACAGTCCAAGAACCACAATTAATCCTTCATGTTTTCACCTGGCTCACTCCCTTCTTCCTACCACCCCATGGGCACTTTCCAGCAACAATTAATTTTATGCACTGTGTCCTCTCTGTTGACAGCTTTCTCATGGGTCCTACAGCTGATTCTACCACACAACATGCATGTTGTTTGTCAGAACATAGGACAGACATTCAGGAAGGATGCAAGGCACCCTTCAGGGAGCAAACA
Organism: Coracias cyanogaster; assembly: GCA_033124195.1. Taxonomy (NCBI): domain Eukaryota; kingdom Metazoa; phylum Chordata; class Aves; order Coraciiformes; family Coraciidae; genus Coracias; species Coracias cyanogaster. Next base: position 2,250 of record JAVSBS010003470.1, on the reverse strand, counting down.
GCCACCACAACATTTAAACAGGCTCAATCCTAAATTCCCTGAAAAAAAGGGGCAATTAAAGAGGAAAACTCATCATTTACATGCTGTGACAGCTCTAGTCAGCTCCTGGCTGTTTCCAGTGATAAGACAGTTGCAGATCCTGATCCATATGTAGACTGACAGTACTCACATCAATGCAATAAATCCAGTCATATGACAAATATGGAGGGAAAAGTTAAAGTGCACTTAATGTCATTTCCACAGTGACCCCTGTTGCTACCTGGCTGAAAAGATCAGAAACAGTTTTCTCCAACGTATTCTAAATAACAGTTTAAACACTGCATGTTGAAAAGGTTTAATACTGCTGGAACAATGACTCATTTTCCAGAATGTGTTTTATTGCAACGGTTTCATTTCAATTCAGAAAACAGAAAGGCAATTTTACCAACCACCTGTATATACTTTAAATCCTTCCCTGGACTTCCATTTCATATTTAGCTCACAAACTATCTTTGCTTGGCAAGTTCTTACCATTTTTGGTCTTACAAAGACCTTTTCAGATCTTCTTTTTGTTACAGAGGTGCTACGGCAAGCTTCTGGAGCTCTACAGACTCAACTATTGCCTGTTCTCCTCTCAGCCCACTTTTATTCCTTTTCTTCTTAAGCAAACCTAGGTCTGTGAAACTCATGCATATTAAGTCCATGTTAATCTCATTTTGAGTAGATATGCCCCATAAATAATATGTCTGAATAAAGTTATAACCACATGCTTGCAGGCTTGAATTTACATCCTTGTATGCATGGGATACAACTTCAAAACAGCAGAGATGACTCTTGCTTGCATTACATTTTTGCGTCACCCTTCACTATCCATCTATCTTTCTGCTACCACCAGGTTTTTTTTTGGAAGTGGGTGCAATTCTAAATATATTTTATCTAGACACAGTCTATCCTTTCACCTTAAACCACAACTCACATAATACTGAGAACACAGATAGCTTTACCTTCTCTAGTATTGCATTTTCCAAGTCCATCAAGCTGCAAAGGTGGTTTTTCCAAACCACTCTGGTTTGGAAACGTGCTAAGTTTTCAGCAAAAGTGTTAGAAAAAAGAGCTGGGGCAGAGCAACTATCAAAACCACAATTGAATCCACTTGCCCTGAGCAACTTCATATATGTAAATAAAATAGGTATAATATAGACATTGAACAGCGTAGACACAAAGTTCAAAGTCTGTGATTTCACCAGGTCCATAGCAGCTCTATTCTTTCCAATGTACTTTGAAGAATTTCAGCTTACTTCCTAGTCTCAGTTTTTCAGTAGGACCATACTGACTGCTGCCCAGTCTTTGTTACACCATTATCTCTCTACTGAGCAGTAGTTTTAATGATTATTTTAGGATCTGTTTTACTGTACAGCTTTTGTCAGTTTCTTAATTTTAACAGCAATTTTTTATTCAGTGACCCACACACCAGGTGGTCTGAGCAGGAAGTTAAGGTACCTTTGTAAATACTAACAAAGCGATGAAAATTAACTAACCATAAACCACAGGAAATTAACTTCTCATTGCATCATCTATTTATCTACCCACCTAAATGAGTTTAAAATACCAGCTTCAAGCAGTCTGATGTTCTAGGGACACTCAGCTGCGACTTCATTTATAGTCTGTTTCCGTAGCAACACTATAATCCATCTGGCTGCAGAAAGCTAAATTCCCAAACCATATCCTCCTGTACACCGGAAATAGGCTCAAAAACATTTATATTTTAAACAGCATACAGTCATCATGATTAGTGAGCGTATAAATGGAAAGGCAATAATGTTCTTACACACACGCAAACTCTCCCTGCTCAAGCTTAAAGAAGTGATTCACATACTGAGAACGGCGCACACACTTTCAACTTCTGGCTGTTACAAAAGCATCTCTTTCCCGACACTGCAGTCCTAAGCAAAGCTGCTGAAGACCTAACTAAGTCCTAGCTCTGAGACAGTGGTATCTTTTATACTATCTTCCACCAAGAGCTTCAGAGATAAAAATATTTCTCTCATATTTCTTTGACCATGCCCAGCTGAAGGAGCACTCAGAATGGCATAAGGTCAATCTGTTCTCTTAGGAGTTTTCTAAGATAAGCAATTTGAAAGACCTGCAATGCTATGCTATTAATGGCAGCCAAAAAACCCCAGTGAAAGTTGATCACATTACAAAGGAGAGCCACTTGTCTTAAAAATACTTACCCTTCAGGTTTTTGCAAATGTAACTACAAATATCATC
>JAVSBS010003469.1:0-14720 GCA_033124195.1 Coracias cyanogaster | reverse complement strand
CGCCGCGCCGCTGCCCCGCCGCTGCCGCCAGGGGCGCCCCGCACCCCCGCTCCCGGCGCCAGCTGATGGCGTCACGGAGGGGGCGGCGCCGCGCCGCGCTCGCGGAGCGTGGCTCGCGCGGGGGGCGGGGCTTCCCATGGCAGGGGGCGGGGCCTCGGCCGCGCTTCCCACGCGGGGACGCGGCTGCGGAGGAAAGCGACGGGGCTGCGGGAGCCGGGCTCGGCCCCGGCCCCGGGGGAAGCCAGACAGGGGCCGCCGGGCCAGACCCGCTCCCCGCCGAGAGAGGGCAGGGCGGGGGCCTCGGCAGCCCGGGGTAATTCCCACGTTTAACCTCACAGCTCGAGGAGCCCCTGCGAGAAGGGGTGTCGAGGGACGCGGGGCGCACAGACGCCCCGTCCCCGGGTCGAGCGAGGCCTGGGGCAGAGCCGGGAAGCCTGACTGCCCGCAGGGCCCGGCATCCCGAGCCCTCCGTGCCCCCGGGGCGCGGAGATCACCGGCACAAAAGCAGTTATTCGGGGGTGTTTTCCACAGATCACCTTCCAGCCGATCGCTGCGGCGTTGCTGCAGCCCTGGCCCCGCTGGCTGCACGAACACCCCTGTTTCTTGGTGAACTGGGCGGGAAGTTCAGCTCGATCCCAGCCCAGGGCTGAGCACGGCTCCTGCCCTCGCCCGCCTGCCCTGGCACGGCGGCAGCTCACCTCCGCCCTCCGGGATTCTGCCCCCCAGCAGCAGGTCTGGCTGGGGCAGCTTTTCCCTCCTGCAAACCTCCTGGTGACACCGTCCCCCTCGCGAACGCCTCCGCGCACCCCGCTTTTTTTCCTGGGAAGCCCTTGCCCGGCGTCCCGGAGGCTGCCCCTGGCAGCCCTCTGGTCCTCGCCGCCGGACAACCCTTTCCCCGCTCGCTGGCAACCCGCTTCCCCCGAGACGAGCCCGCCGCCTCCGCCGCCGGCTTAAGGAAGGGCCGTTCCTCCGCCCCGGCCCCGTCCCTATCCGGGCTCCCGGCAGCGCTGTCCCCGCCCCGCAGCGCCTGCGCCCAGCGCCGCTTCCTGGTGGCGGCGGGGCCGGGCCGGTACCGGGGCGATGGCGGGGCCGGGGCCGGTGCTGGCGCTGGCGGCGGCGGGGCTATGGGCGCGGGGGGCGGCGGGCGGCGAGGCGGTGGCGGCCCGTCCCGGGGCGCTGGAGGAGGAGATCGTGTCGGAGAAGGCGGCGGAGGAGAGCCACCGGCAGGACAGCGCCAACCTGCTCGTCTTCATCCTGCTGCTCACCCTCACCATCCTCACCATCTGGCTCTTCAAGCACCGCCGCGCCCGCTTCCTCCATGAGACCGGCCTGGCCATGATCTACGGTGAGGGGCCCCGGCCCGCCGCAGCCCCCGCCGTGGGGAGCGCTGCCCTGCAGCGCTGGGAGCCCCATCCACACCAGTCCCGGCTCTGCGCTGGGCCCCCTGGGGCGCTTGGGTGGGCGCCCGCTTTCATGGCATCGCCCACGGGCACCAGCAGACCACCGTGCCCGCTGCGGTGGCCCCTCGCCGAGGGGCCGTGACGGGGCTCGCTTCGCGGGCGGAGGGCAGCGAGGATCGGGGGGGACCTGCCGCGTCCCCTCCCGTGGCGCTGGGGCGGCCCGGCTGGGCCCGCGCTGAGCTTACCTGGGAGTTGCCGGGGGGAGGGTTGGTTGTTCTCCAGTCCCTGGATGTGGAGGGTTGGTTGTTCTCCAAGCCCTGGATGTGGAGGGTTGGTTGTTCTCCAGACCCTGGATGTGGAGGGTTGGTTGTTCTCCAGACCCTGGATGTGGAGGGTTGGTTGTTCTCCAAGCCCTGGATGTGGAGGGCTCTCGAGGGCGGTGAGGAGCCGGCGGGGCTTTCCCGGGTGACCTCGCAGGGCGTCTGCAGCACGAGTGAAGCTGGCAGACTCAGGCGTTACTGCGTGCCAGGCGGCTTCCAAACCATGTCATGGAGCTCCAGCAAGTCCCATTTACCTGCTCCAGGGCGGAGTGAGGGGATTTGGAGCAGCATAGATCGGGCTTTGCACTGGTCAGGAGCCTTGTATCCCAAACGCCGGGGACATTGTGTTTCCGCCCTGTGTTTAGAACGCCTGAATTTCCAGAAGCTGCCCAAGAAGAATGGAGAAGCCATCTGGGGGAGCCGCTCCCGCCCATTGCCATGCTCAGGCGCCAGCAGCCTTATGTCCTGCTGGTCAGGGACCTGTGCACATGAGCTCCTGCTTTCAGGGTTCCTCCTCCTGCTGTGACAGGACCTCTTGGTGAGATGTCCCACATGCATTCCCACAAGAAGTAGAGCGAGGCCATGGGTCAGGGGAGCAGGTCCGTAGCTGGTTGGATTTCAATGGCGGCTTGTGATTTACTGAGGTGACGTGGCCTCTAAGGGGCCTGCACTGTTGCTTAGAGGTGTCACACATGGCTCTGCCCGGGTTATCTACTATGACTTGGAGTTCAAAGTAGGTCTGGGAGTTGTGCTGGAAGAGTGATTAATGCCTTCATGGGTCCTTATCTAGACAAGTTTTTTTGAGTTTAGGATTGAAAAGGACCCTCTGTTGAGTGCTGTGGTTAGTGTCTCTTCTCTGTGCTGTCCTTGCCCTTGCTGGTTGTAGGTGATGTGTGACCAAGCTTGGTCAGAGCAGCACCATGGCCGAGTCCCCTGCCCAGCGGAAAGCTTTGCTCTGAAGGCTGTGACTTGACCCGTTTTAGCCGTTGGCTTTTGTGATTTTAATTTTCAACTAGTTTGAAGTGTCTTTCCAGACGAAGGGGCGGAGACACTTGTGTCAGCCCAGAGGCACAAAATACTTGTCTGCCTCTTCAGATTCTTGCAAGCCACAGCTGAGGTGGGTGCAGGCATTGCTGGCCTCCTGCCTGGCGCAGGGATGGTCACCTCCCTGGGATGGGAGCCATGCTGTGGGAGCACACGCTTCCAGCATGGAAGATTTTCCTTCTTTTGCTGCCCCAGAGCTTGCCGACACACAGGCTTTCTGTTCCTTTCATGCTTTCAAACCTGCCTTTGTTCTTCTAATCCAAACCTTGTTCTTCTAATCCTGGAGTTTTCTTCTGCTTGGTCCTCTGTTCCCCCTGACCCACCTGAGTACTCCCCTTGTTCTCAGAGGATGACCCAGGTCGTTTCGGTCTCCTGCCAATCTGCAAAATGCATCTTTTCTGTCTGCTCATTTGCAGGCTTGCTGGCAAAATCGGTAATGTCAGCTGTCTGGTGAAAAACCTGAGTTATTCCCTGCTCTAAAGGCTTTTGGCATTTGCTTCTCAGGTTGTGATAGCTGCCGAAGGAAAAGGGATATGTCATTTTCCCAAGGAGTGGTGAGATGCTGTCGTTTTACAGCGACAACTTAAAAGTTGCAGGGAGCAGAGCAGGTACCACTTCTGCTTTGCTGTCCCTGGCCCCCTGCGATGCTTTCAGCCTCTGCGATGCTTTCAGCCCAAGGGAAGTCCAATGAGAATGTGGAAGTCCTGCAGCAGGCAGGTTGCAAAACAGACCCTAAAATTTGGGCAAGAGAAAAAATTTGTAGAAGCTTATATTTTTCTATTAAAAAAAAAAAACCAACCCAACAACTAAGTCAAATAAAACTTCCACATACGTCTTTCCTTGCTGAAATACGTCAGAGTTTCCTTGGTGTCTGTGTTTTCACTCTAAATTATAAGCTCTTGCTCACGGTGGATTTATATCTTACAGATCACACTGTCAGCTCAGAGTTGATGTTCAAGGGTTGAACACAGGCTGGAGTCATTTCACGGTGATAGGCAATTGGCATTTAGTAGCCCCCAAGCTTCATTTCAGTGTTTAAAATGAGGTTCCTGCATCCGAGGTTCTCCACATTTAGGATGATTAATTGACCACTTTTGTTTCAGTTGTTCTCAGGGTCTGATGGTGGATGTAGCAGGAGCTTCTCTAGAAGTTTAGTTTCCTTGTACTTGTTCCCACTGGCCCCTGGATTGTGCATGTCTAAATTGCTTGGTTTCGGGATGTCTTCACTTGCTCGCTACATTTTTCTTTCCTTTTGGTGTCCAGATTAATGCTTGCCTGGGGATCCTGTGCTTCCATTGTAGTTAAGTGCCTGGATGGTAACGTATTAGTCTTCATTTAAAACCTTGCCTCGGAAATGTTCAACAGCACCTTAAAAAAAAAAAAAAAAAAAAAGCCCATGGGCTTTTGTTCTTTTTAATGAAGTTGGGAGAAACGCAATGGAAATAATCTCTTGCACTTTGCATAAAAAAACTCCATTAATTCACCAGCTTTGCCTTTAGCTTCTCTACTCCTTGCAGCTCTCGGTTGGGCAGCTTCCTCTGTGTCAGGTTCCCTCTGCTCTGCTCCCTCCCAGGGCTCAGTTTTTCAAAACTTTTGGCTGCAGAAGCATGCTGATACTGGCAGAGCTGCTCACAGGTTGCTGCTTGGACAGCCCTTCGAGTGCCAGGAGAGTTTGAACCACTTCCTAAGAGGCTGTCAGAACCAGAAGCACTTCTCAGTCCCCTGGGCTTGGTCCAAGTAGCCTCAGCCCAGGACTGGGTTGGGTGGCTGAAAAACCTTGGCATCCAAGTCAGATTTGTCCTGAGTGCCTCTAGTGAGCATCTTTAGTCGGGGAGGGTTGGTTAGAGATCCACCGCTGGGCTCGAGGCGCTGGTGGTGGGGTCATCTTAATGTTGGCAGAATAACTGGCTTTAGGCAGGGCAGCAGTGTGCTTTGCCTGTAAGTGGCTCTGATGGTGTCTGTGTGCTGGGAGCTGCGGGCGCAGTGCTGGCGAGTTCGCACCCGGTGCCCACCAGCTTTGTGCGGATATTGGCACATGGGCAGCTTTCCCCACCCCAGTCCGGAGAACTCCGGGAGCCTCCCTGGCAGCGTGTTATGGGGCAAGGTAAAATGCTTGATTTCAGGAGCCACAATCACGGTGGTCGTGGCGGATGCTGTAGTTTCATCTGTCCTTTTCCCTCATCCCGTTCCTGGCCAGAGTGGGAATTTGGCTGTGGCCGGGGCATGGCTGGCACGTGGGGCTGGGAGCAGCTGCCTGGTAAGCGAGACAGCGAGGATGAGCAGGGGTGCTATCAGATGTCGCGCTGCTTTGGGATGAGGATTAAGAGCAGGGAGGTGGATGAGTCAGGATACCTTCTGAATTCCCAGCAACAATGTCTGTCCATCCATGCCTCCTTCCTCCAGCAGGTCTTCTCCTCTCAAAGTGCTGAGCCTGGGCATTTAAGGAGTTGCTGGATGGGTTTCCATCTGAGAAAAGGCAGGCAGCTGCTGCTGCTGGAGCTTTCTGATTCCTGCATGAAGTTCTAAAATCACTTCAAACAAACAAACAAAAAGCCCCAGACTTTTTAAAAAGCCACTCCAGGTAGCTATGGAGGGCGCAGAGTGTGGTGTACTTGGTGCTGCTCTGTAGCAATGGAGGAGCAGCTGCAAGGATAGAGAGTAAATGAGCAGGTCTCCAGTCTGGCTTTCCTCCCTTTCATTTGATTTCTTGCTATAACTGCTTAAAGCTGCTTAATAGTCATAAGCAGATGTAAATAACCCTTTGAAGCTCACTTTATGCCAGTGAAGAGTTGTGGTTGTCTCCCATGGCTCCTTGGGGGTCATCATCATCTGGGTGAAACTGGGATGTTTTGTCCTGATGCTGTGATGCCATGCACCCCCCTGCCACATGCTTGTGTAAATACATGCTGTGGCATCTCGATGTTCTTGACATCCTTGCCTTCATTTCCATACTTTTATCTCTGGAGCACTGGAAGATCACAGGAACAAAGAGGCTAGCAGAAAACTCAGCAAAAGGATTCCTCTTTGGTGTCTTCTCTTGGTGATGCTGTTGTAAAAGCAGCTCTCAGATGCTCTGCCTAGTGTGCTGTTCCCTGAAGCAGCTCTCCTTGCTGGGGCTGATCGTGCCTGGTTGTGCCGAGAGGGACCTTTTCCACTACTGTTGTGACGATTCAGTGCCAACGGTGCAGCGCAGGATAAAGCCCAAAGCATGTGGTGAGAACAGGGTCAGCTGCGCTCGGCTTAAGAGCGTTGGTAGCTTGGCGAGAGCAGCTCAGCTGTGCTGCAGAAGTGCCGTGTTAGACCAGGGACTGGGGTTTGGGTGCAGCTCCTGGGTCTGTCAGCGCTTTCTAAGAGATGAGCCAGCTGTGTCACTGGTGTGATAGGTCAGTGGTGTGTCTCTGCAGCCAGTTCTTCTGCCTCTGCTTGTGGCCTGATGTGTGCTTGGATGGACCTGCTATTTATGACATACCCTGGGATGGGAGGTGGGGACTTTTCTTCTGGTCACCAGCAAAATGAGTAAATCTCATCCTGGAAAACTGCGGTCAAGGGAAGAGGAAGCAAAAACCAGGCAGCAGATCGGGAACTGTCTGCAGGAGCTGCTGAATGTGACAGGGTCCCATGGTCTCCTGCCTGGCCATGGCACAGCTTCTGCCTAGGCTCTGCTCCCGTGAGATTGTGGCAGAGCAAGAGTCTGGTGTTCCCTTTGGTTGGGGTTGTGCCCTGCCTGTAGGAAAGCACAGAGCAAGATCTTAAGGCAACAATAAAGAAGCTGGAGCATCCTAGGAGGCAAATGGAGAAGCCTTCCAAGTGTTGCGGTCTCTGTTTACTTCCCACATGTCTGAAAGCTTTTCATAAATATGTGGTTCAGAGATGGGGTTAAGATCCAGGATTTCTGTGGTGGCTCAGCGGTGTCTTAATCAAAGAGTTTCCAAACCCTTTTGTGCTGAAGGCTATGTGGAAAGGTGTCTTGTGGGACATCCCTCCTCCCAAGCCTGCAGATGTCAAAAAGCTCTGCCAGGAGAGCACTGGGCACACCATGCGGGTGAGAATGAGCCAGAGGAGCTTATGCTGTAGATGCAATGTGAGGCCTCAGAGCACAGCTGGTCAGCTGTGCTGCAAAGGACAAGTGCTACATGAATTGCTGACTTGCAGATTAACCCCTGATTCTCCTGCAATACTCCTGTGATGTTCCTGCGATACTCCTGGGCAGTAGCTGAGCCGCAAGCAGCATTGGTTTGTGGGGCTGCTGCTCATGGTGCAGAGCTGAAGCTTGCAGGGCATGAGGAGCAGACCCAGGTGGTCAACCTGGAAGGCAAAACTTTCCCATTTTTTTTTATAAAAAGGGAATCACTGCTGTGTGCTGTGAAAGCAGGAGGAGGCTGTATGGTGGTGCAGCATTTTATGAAGGATGCTTACAGTACTCAAAGCTTTTGTGATGGTTGCTTGGTACCTTTTTTAATCCCTTACAAAAAATAAGGGTTCAGTCTATTTCTGTTGTGGCAAAATGTGATGCTGTCAGGGTTCTGGGTGCAACATGTGTAGTTTGGGCACATGAGAGCAGCTCTTTGCCCATATCCCCAGCTGTGTGCCAGCAATGCCATGGTGCTCACCCCAAGAAAATCAGCATGCCCTCAGTGTTGGCTATTTACTATGCTAGAGTGAGCATCTGACTGACTGCTGGGTAATTAAAAGACTTCAGGACCAGTCCATGGCTGGTGTTAGAAAGTCCGCATGAGCGTGGAGCATTTGCGTGGTTCATGGGAGGATGTGGATGGTTTCATATCATCTGGTTAATTATTTGGATGGTGGTTGTGTTCAGCAGCTGGGCAGAGGGATGGGATCCTGGCATGCCTGATGCTGCATCCATGCTCAAACAGATCGTCCCAGGAGTTTGCCATGGCTCACCTCACCAACACTTGTCCTTCCCCAGGGGTCCTGGTTGGCGTGGTCCTGCGCTATGGCATCCATGTCCCCAGTGATGTCAACAACGTGACGCTGAGCTGCCAAGTGCAGACCAGTCCTGCCACGCTGCTGGTGAATGTCAGCGGAAAGTTCTACGAGTACACCCTGAAGGGGGAAATCAGTGCCCAGGAGCTCAATAACGTCCAGGACAATGAGATGCTAAGAAAGGTAAGGGAGTCGGTGACGGCAGAGGTGAGCGGTGCTCCCCACTCCCTCCAGGGGAATGGGTCCTGTGTTTGCTGGATTAAGTGATTTTTCTATTCATTTATTTATTTTTTAAGCTTGGATCAGATTGTGATGAGCTATAAATTATAAATTGAAGACAATGAAATTCTACTTTCAGCTGATCTTAATTTAAGCTGTTTAGACTCTGGGCTGTATCTCCAAAAGGTCCCAGACACATCCTCAGTGTTGACCCAACAGCATTTCATCTGGTGTGGGGGGCAGGGTTGCCTTCATGTGTTTTGTGTGACATTTTTACTCGTGTTTTGTCTTGTAAAGTCTTTAACAAGCCATTTTTTGCTTTTTTCTTAACAGGTGACTTTTGATCCCGAAGTATTTTTCAACATTTTGCTTCCTCCAATTATATTTTATGCAGGCTACAGCTTGAAAAGGGTACGTGCCTTTACAGCACCCACGTCTTTAGTTCCTCTGCCTCCAGAGCATTTTTAATACTTGAGAGTGCTTTAGTGCTTGCTCAGCAGGCCAGGGCTGTGGAGCTGGGTACGGTTTTGCCCAGTACATGTGGGGTTGTAGGAAGCAGGGCTGAGAGTGCCCTGGTCAGTCTTATCCATCCCTCTGCCTCATCAGCTTCAACCATGTCCAGCACAAGTTTGTGCAGAGGTTTTGAGGTCAGCTGGGCCATTCCAGCCATCCTTGGTTTTGAAACACATAGGAGGGTGGGAGGGTTTTAGAAAGCTGTAGCTCTCTGAAATGCTGATTTGGAAGGAGAGGAAACTGATCCTGTTTAGCTTGCGGGAGAAGGAAGGAGGAATGCTGCTGGGTTAGGAAATCAGCTCCCAAGACTAGGGACAGCACCTTATTAAATACATGGGTGCAAGAAAACGATATGTTCATGTTTATTAATGCTGAGTTAACATCTACTGGTCTGGCAGCATACACCATGGAGCTGAGCACTGTTCAGCCATGCTTGTCCACCTCATGGTGTCTGAGCTAGGTCCAAGTTGCTACAAACACTGTTTGGGGGCCTGCGCAGGCTTGAAAGAAATTGTTAGCAAAACATAATTTGGGGTTTTTTTTCCTCCTCTTTCTAGAGGCACTTCTTCAGAAACTTGGGATCCATCCTAGCATACGCTTTTCTCGGCACTGCAATTTCCTGCCTGGTGATTGGGTGAGTAGCTGGAGCTGGTCTGGTTTTCCATGGGAGTTTGAGCTGGGCTTGAAGGCAGCGCTCAAAGCCCAGAGCTGCAGCCACTAAGGCCAGCCCTGAAAGATCACACAGGCTCTCTGCTACCTACCACTGCTCGGCAGCGGCAAATAATGCTATTTACTGTCCAAACTTTTGCTGTGTGGACAGGGTGATGGCTGTCTAAGTGTGCAGTGCTTTCTCAGCATCCTGTGTGGAAGAGTTATGTAGGTAGCAAGGAAAATGTCACACTTCCCTGAAGACTACCTTGAAAAAAGAGTCAGTAACTTCAAGTTATTGAAATCACAGCCTTAACAAGTGTGAGGCATGAGTAGAGGGCAGGATTGCCAACGCTGGAAGCAGGTGCCTAGCAAGCATGGATTGTGTTTCACGTTGTTTATCCCCATGCTCAGAGGGAGCTAGATGATTCCTGCTCTGAACAGTAGCATGCGGGCTGGCGTAGGGTGTTTTCCACTGGAGAGTCCAGTGCATTCAAGCAAATTCAGCATCTGCATTATCTCTTCCTAGCTGAAAGTTTCAGCCATTTTAAAGTCAGGTCAAGGTCATCCCACTGAAATGCATTCATGTAAACCCTGCATGAGCCCATGAGCCTGGCTGCTGTTTTTCTTTAGCCATGTTGTGCTTGTGGAGGAGTTTCAGTCCCAGTTCCTCCCTGGCACCGTGTTTGTGGTCTGGTGTGGTGGGTGCTTTTTTAAGTGTGGTCCAGCACTTGCCTCTGACACTGTAGCCCTGGGGTTTTACCAGACTCAGCTCATGCAGCACAGTTCTTTGGTGTCCCAGCATTTGGATAACTTTAGGGATTAATCTGGCAAACTGAGGGGAATTGAGCCCGCTTGAATGTCGTTTTAATGCACAGTAGAGATGAGTAATTGCCTCTTCCAATCACCAGCTCTGTCGTGTATGGCTGCGTGGCACTGATGAAAGTCACTGGGCAGCTCGGGGGAGACTTCTACTTCACTGACTGCCTCCTGTTCGGTGCTATCGTATCGGCTACTGACCCAGGTATGTTAGATGGTAATTTTTTCCCTCATTTTACGAACTTTTTGGTCTGTTTTGAGTTGTGAGGAGCAGAAGAAAGTCTGAAACCCCTACAATTTCCCTCTGTCTGAATTTTGGAGTTTAATTTATTTGTGACATTCTTACAGGTCAAATTTGTCTCCATGCCTTTTAATTTCCTTCCAGTTACGTGTGGTATACCTTCCAAACCTCTGCCTCCCTGAAGCTGGGTGTGCAGTGAAGTCCTAGGTAGTCTGTCTCTTGACTTTGCTGGGTTTTGGGTCAGGTCCACTGTATCTCTGCCATCCTGTGCCAACAGCTGAGCTGGTGCAGAACAAGTTGTGTAATGTGGGGAGGGTTCAGCTGATCCTTTTAGTTAGTTCAAGGATTTTCATCCACTTCCATTTGGGTGGGATTTTAGAAGGTGCTAATCTAATTGAAAATTGATCTTAATGAGCAGTACTGAGGGTAGTAGTGACATCTTGATCTACTGATGCACTTCATAAATCAAAACTATCAAAACTATGCCTTGTCCAACTGAATTTTACTTACTTCACGATTGCTTTTACATGGTAGCTGTTTATTTCCATGTTCCAACTTCACCTGAAAACACAGAACCACAAAAAGGGCTCTCTTTCCTCCTGCCCTTTGCTGAACAGGATTTGAATTTCTTCCTTTGCAGCCTGGCTGCTACATTTGAGACCAGCACGGTGGGGCTGGGAGTGGCAGCATTGCCCCACTCCTGATGTTACACTAGCTTTGGCAGATCTTTTAAAACGCAGGTATTATCAATTTTGATTGGAAGGGAAAGATTGTATGCCTGGATAAGCCAAGTCGTCTGCCCTTTTGAAACAAGTGCCAGTGGCTGTCATTTCCAGATGAATGGGACTTTTACCTGCTCTTAACAGTTTCTAGTTTCAAAGGCAAAATGAAGTGCATTGTATGTATGTGCATATATGCAAGAATAACATTGCAGAGCATAACCTGCAGCATAGCAGGGCAGCAGCCATGTCTGTCTGAGCAGGTGGAGATGGGAGATGTGCCTTCACCAGGGGTTTCTAATAATTTATTTTTTATGTTTCCCTAAGATTTGCCAGGTATTGGTGTGGCTATTAGTGCTGATAATTTTATTTTAAAAAGCCCAACAACCAACCAACAACAAAAAACATGTAAAAAAATAAGGTTAAATGATTTCCCAGCTTCTCTGAGAGTGTCTTGGGTGGGCATGCACTCAGGTCACTGGTTCCTTTAGTGGGGAGCTCTTCCCATGCAGCTGCAAGGTTGAGCATCCTCCCCATTACTTAAGGTGTCAGCATTGAGAGGGGGGCACATTTGCAAAGCGGGGAGCACCTCCCAGACATGACGGCGCTGTGGTAGGTCTGCTGGCAGATGGGCAAAGGCCAGGCAAGGGCTGTCGGCAGAAGTAATGCTTAGAAATGCTGCAGATGAGCTGTCAGTGTTGTTTCCTTTCTTCAGGGTTTGAAGCAGGAGCAAGAAGATTTCACAGGTGAAATTGGAGTGTTTCCCTGTGCCTAAATGGGTTAAAGCCCCTTCAGTGCACAGATGAGTCTTGCAATGCTGTTTTAGAGGACTTTCTCAGAAATTGATTGGAATTAGCTCAGCCCTCTGCAGCAGCCTGAGCTGTGCATGATGCACCATGTGTTACATCTTGCTTGCTTTAGATGTTGTGATGTTTTTGCAAGGCCAATATGCAAAATCTGCTGCATTTTCGTTATCTTCTTGGAGCTGCTGGTTCACAGAAGGGCTTGAGAGTACTCTGATCTCTGCCACGTGGCCACAAATCACAAGAAACCCGTCTTGGGGTTTGAGCCAATGCCTGTCTTTTTCCAGCTAGGTCTGATATGTGAACACATTGGTGCTCGCACTTCCAGTGTGTCAACCTGTGAATCCAAGGATTTCTCTTGGTCTCTCAGGGATGGAAGGAAAAGGCAGCCATTGTCCTGGGCAAGCCTGCATCCTCCTGGCGTTTGTAAGTGGCAGAAGGCTCTGCCTGATGCTCCGAGCTACTGGCATCCCAAAAGCTGGGTGGCTTATGCCAGCATGGTGCTGTGGTCCAGCCCATGAGCTCAGATCCTCAGGAAGCTCAGAGCAGAATTTGCTCATGTCTGCCCACTAAGGGCTCAGTAGACCTAATGCCCAGGATGTGTTTTAGTAAAAGGACAAGAAAGGAAATGATAAAGCAAATTGACATCTAAAAAGGCAGAAGGAAGACTATCAAAGGGAGCATGGGGGCAGCTGGCACCATCGCAGCAGAGTGGCACAGACGCACAGGAAAGCAGCTTTCTAAAAAGGGGCATTTTGTCTTTGCTTACCCCAAAGTAACGGCACCTTTTTGAATGTCTCTCTATTTTTCTATTTGTCAGTGACTGTTCTTGCCATATTCCATGAACTCCAGGTTGATGTTGAGCTGTATGCCCTTCTCTTTGGCGAAAGCGTCCTCAATGATGCCGTTGCCATAGTGCTGTCTTCGTAAGTGTGTTCTGTTTTTATTTTTAATTGTTATGTATGTTACATGTCAGGTGCTGGGGGGAGCCACTCGACCTTGCTCCTGTAAAGTAGGAACACCGGCGTTTGCAAGAGCATATTTCCGTATTAAGTGTCCCCAAAAGCTGTAGTGACCTTCTGATGCAGCTCCCCATTGCAGACCGCAGCTGAGGAGTGTGGGTTGTCCTTACAACTTCCCCCTGTATGATGGGTAGTTTCATTTTGCTTTTATGTCCAGTTGACCCAACCAGAAGGAAGTTTTTGTGTCCCTCTGAAATGGTGAAAGCACCATGTTGACTTTTCAGCCACCAGATCCCACTGAAACCCCTTGCTGATGGCTCTGCTCCTGCCTGCCTTCCTTCCTGTCCACAAATACCTGCTTTTGTTTAGGTGGAAATAGTTGGTAAAGCAGCTGTTTCCTTTCTCTCCCTACTTTCTGTGCATCAAGAAGGTCGTATTTCTTACAGCCGGAGTTAATACTGAATGCATGGGAAACTTGCTGGCTTTCTAAAGAATGTTTTATATTCTTTAATATTTTATGTCCTCTGCATGTAGGACGTATTTTATCTGCGTTTTCACTGTGTTGTCATCATGGGAATTTGTTTGGAAATACATAATATCTGCAATGGTGACAGGTTAATTTATAGCTAAGACTAATGCAGAAAATATTTTTGGAATACATGTCGCCCTGGCATGCTGGTTGCGTGGGTTTTACTGAGGTGGAGGCAACCAGGAACATATTGTGAGCTGTGTATTGCCACCCGCATGAGCATGTATTTACCAAATTGGATGTTTCTGTCGGGGTTTCTGGAACTGTTCATGTTGCTCGCTCTGGCTTTTCTGCTGGATGTGTCACTGCTGGTGTAAGTGTAAATGCTGCACAGCCAGCTTGTGTTTAAGGAGCAGTCCTGAGTGGGGAGGAGATGGGGTCTGGATGTATTCAGCATCAAGGTAATGACATTTGTAGTGGATCTCTGCGCACATCGATGACGGCACCGTGTGTGGCAATTTGCCTCTTGTACTGTTTCAGTACCAGCTTTGTAGCTGTTGCTCTGATTTCCCGCCTTCCTCCTTCCTCAAGCTGAGTTCAATCCACCCCACTTCCTGAAATAAGATAATTTGCACCAAAACAGCATCTCCGAGCTGCAGTCAGCAGGAATTTGCCGTGAGGCTTTTGTGCAGATCAGCACAGCAGCAGAGTGACTTCTCAAGGGCTTCTCAGCCCTCAGTTAACCCCTACCTGTTTTCAAGCTTGCCGTGGTCTTTGTCTTCATGGTCACCATAAGCAGCATGAGGCAGCTCTCACCGTGATGGGTAGGTGCAGGGATCTCAAGGACAGCCTCGAATCACGTGGACACAATCACTTCTTGGATGCAAGGAGGAGGTGAAGGCCTCTTTCTGCAGGGAGGAGAGCTCCTCCAAGCTCCAGAGCTTTGTTGTTCCCCTTTTCTAAATCTAGTTTGGCATTTGCCTGTTTCACAGCAGAGGCGTATGTGGGGGAACCATGTGAGCAGAAGACTTACTCCCCAGTTAGGAGATGCAGGGGTGAGTTGGGAAGGTGGGGAATTGGGTGGTTTCTGGTAGGCAGGCTGTGTTGGTGGACTGGGTGACACCCACCTTGTCCCAGGGGTGAAGAGGAGCTGGCAACTGTGGTGATTGCCCTAAAAAGTACTGTCAGCTCCCTGAGCATTGTGAAAGCAAGCGCTGCAGGCACTGTCCCTGTGCCAGGGGAGGATGAGGAGCTGGGACTCCTCCACAGTTTCTGCCGGGAGCTAGGTGTCCCTGAGGCTCCTCTCCACCCTGCTTTTAGTCCTGGAGAAATGTCTGTTCCTGTGCTTGGGGAGCAGGATCCGTGCCTGTCTGTGCCTCCTGCTAGCCTGGCCTGGCCTGGCTTTGCAGCAGGGAACTGGTTGCAGGATGAAGAGGAATTGAACCCAGAACCAAAAGCTGGTGGGCAGCGAGGTTCTGTGGCTGTGGTTCAGGAGCAGGGGGTTAAGTGGAGACCACAGGGTCTCTACCTGCTTCTTTTGAAGGGAAGTTTCGTAGGAGCTAAATGCCATGGGAGGTCCTGTGGGCAGGGGCAGGGGAAATAAAACACACAAAGGG